>JBBYHL010000001.1:11344518-11361355 GCA_038381835.1 Adansonia madagascariensis | reverse complement strand
GCTAAGGTTATATTCGCTGCTGACCGGGGAATGGAGCTACAAAAGGTACATACATCATTATGTTGCAAATATCATTTGAAGGTTATTTTGTATATATTTAACAATAAGATCCTCAAATTCGATTTACTCAACGGCTCAAGTTGAGCTTGACTTGATAATGGTTGAACCAAATTCAAGTTCTTTTTCAAACCAAACCCACGTAACTTATAAACAAAGGTGTCTAATTTACACCCTAATCCCAACTCAAACAAGCTATGGTTTGATAGTTGCATACTTGGCACATCTACCGATCATTTGCTTGCCTTCACCTCTATTCGAATTTGAGTGTGATTTCGGGGGCAAAGCTTTAGTTGATTAACATTTCTTACTGGTTTATTACGCAACATTTGACTTTGAAAGCATTGAAGAGGTCCTATAAAAAGCGAGCACTTATCCCCGAAGATGTCATCGATCCAAATGCACAATTCAACGACGTGGACGATGAAAGAAGCAGAGAAATGGCGCAAACAATCTCTTTAATGGCGACACTCATAGCAACATTCACATTTACTGCAGCTTTTACCCTCCCCGGCGGCTTTAAAGCCGACGCTCCAGAGGAAGGCGTGGCGCTGTTGATTACCAAAGCAGCTTTCCAGGCATTTGTTATAAGCGACACCATCGCCATGACTTCGTCGATTACTGCTGCAGTTATAGTGTTCTGGTCATCTTCATGTCGAGACAATGAATCATTCATGGACACCCGTCCATTTGCCATCGGCTTGACCTGGATTTCACTTATAGCGATGGCATTAGCATTCGTGACTGGATTATTTGTTGTGCTGCGAGAGATATTGTGGTTGGCTATCTTGGTTTGTATCGTCGGCTGCGCTGCTCCTTTCTTCCTGTACATATTTGCCTCGGCATTTCTTCTTGTATTTGAACGAGTTTCCTCATCTCGAGCATCTCTCAGTCATCGACGCAATATAGTCGAAGACAATCCATTTTTGTTTATAATTCGATTGGTAAAGATGCTGCTTTAAAGTCATCAGAATCCTTGTAAAATCTTCACTTGTATGATCTACATAGGGAGATGTGAACTCTTCTAAATTAATCTTAAGGTTGTTCATAGGGAGCTATGAACTTTTCACTTATAGCAATAAGCATTAGAAACCAATTTTTTATCCAAGAGGTTACACGATGATGATGTGAATAATGCCTTAGCTTGATGACGACAGGTTCAGGGCATCTCTATAAATAGAAAAGAACAGGATAAGCAGTTAGACATGATAGTTTTTCGAATACTGATTACCTACATGATTTAACAATCAAGTTCAGTCTGCAGGTTGGACAGCAAAAAATGCTTCGATAACGTTCTTCCGGCAGACCTATGGGGAATAACTAGTTGGTTGGGACAGCATCCCAGTGCCATATCGTCCCATCCTCGCAGCAACTGAGAATGGTGCTGCAATAACCAAAAGCAAACACAAGGTTTGTCCGGTTTCGGAAAAGAAACAACACATATTTCATTGATAAAACACTAATGGAAATCCAAAAATGATAGTTACCTTCCATCAAAGGACATGGCAGTCTGTCTAATTGGAGACTTTGACTGCGCATGAGATAACCTACCGGAGAGACAAAATACGAAAGTTTATTAAATACATAGGGGAGGAATTTCCTTTTAGTACCAAATGAGAGCAAATAAAGCAAACCTGGCAATGAGAACTGGAGGGCTACTTTGCAGTTCCCAGACAAATATCTTTCCTTCTCTGTTTCCTGCCAAGTCCAACAAAAATTATAAATGAGGACAAGCTTTAATTTATTTTGGAGATCAAAAGACAATACGTGACTAATAATCAGATAGGTAACGGGTGGATGTAACTTAACAAGTACTCATACTGTTATTATTGTATTGTTTACATTTGAAAACTAAAAAAAAAGGGCATTTGACCTTAAATATATATACCTATAGCAGCAGCTTTGTAATGAAAGTCGCAAGAAAATTTGATGAACCAAATATCACACTCTGGGACAGGTACTTTTGAAGGATGTCAGCCGTACCCTAAACAAGAAACATCATGAAATTCATCATTGCAGGAAATTTTGAGAGCTTTAGACAAGATATATATAATATATTTGTAACAAGAAAAAAAAAGAGAAACATATGGCTTTGCAAGAAAAATGAGAAAGTTCAAACCTCTCCTGGAGATTTCTCCTTCATTTTTGGTTCCATAGCACAATTTCATTGTCAACACTCTGCAATTATACAACAAAGTAATTTATATCACCCCAAGTGACATACAAACTTCCAGCTTATGACAAAGAAGCATATGTTAAAGGTGTACGATAACAAGGTAGAACACTTTAACCGAAACTTTTGCAAGAAAATATAGGAGTCCTATCTTAAGAAAGGGAGTTCCTAAATGCTGTATCTCTAACAATGTAATCTGATTTCTGAAAGAAGATATGATGCCATTTAGAAAATTATCTTATGGTTGATGTGACATGCAAAAGAAGTGCTTTTCATCTTGGATCCTACTTTCTAGTACCCAAAGCACAACCTCAGAAACCTCAGATAAAAAGGCAAATGTAATGCTAACTAGCATGTAAAATAAGACATCAGAAAGATGCTTGCAATTTATGCTACTTGTGCAAGTGATGTCATAAAGGGCCATTCAAAGATTCTTCACAAAAAATAGCTCAAGCTACTCAGATGAGAGAGCAACCAAACAATGTGGCAATGCTTATTAAATCGAATTTGAGCTCTTTATTAGAGATGATATGACAATGGATAGAGCAAATAGTTTACCTTTGACAGAATTAAAGCACCAAGCCACCGATTACAGTCCACATAGTTTGGATGAACTGAAGCTAAGAACACCTGAAAATAATAGATATAACCGTTAAAATATTATAACAGTCATGTTTTGCATAAAGAAGTAGCTACTCACAGGGAATTGGAGATATTTTTTGGGGAATTTTGAAGGAAGATCTGTCCATGTGAATGGTTTCTCGACATAAGTCCAGAACTCTGTAAAAGGATTAAAAAGAGGATAGAAAGGAATGAACGCTTAAATTGCTGTTTACTCAATGGTAATTCTCACATCAAATGTAATCACCTGCCCGACGATCATATGGTCACCCACTTCTTTTTGGTGTTAGGCAATATCTAACCTCAGATCCAATCATTCCAGCTCACCCAAGTGCCCCCAAAGCCAAGGCTCAGAAACCAATTCTTGACGGATAATATATGACCACCCCTTTTACCAATAAAGACCTTGGACATCCCTACCTTTGACTCTAATGCTCCAATTAAATCGGATAAATTTGTTTTTTTGGCCACCAAGAACAACAAGAACAACAACTCATAATGGTGACTATCATAATCATACCTTTCATTGACCAAATCTTAACAGTGTTGTCCATGCCACAACTTGCAATTCTATAAATGTCTGAAGGATGGAAATCCTACAATAGCTATCGTAACCATTGGGTATATGATTGGTGGAAAATATGGAAAGAGAAAACATAGCAAACATTAAAGGACAAAGTTCCATTCTCCAGAGGGAAAGACAGCAATAGGATAGCTCAATGTATAATAATCTTTTTAACTGTTTTATTAAGTACAAATGCGTATTTGAACAAATGTTTTTTCCCAGGTTGTAAATCTTAAGGAAGCACGGGATTTCTCCCCAAACAAAAAGTTTATATATGTTTTCAAGGTAACGTATTATTGTGATTCTCTGTCTTCCTCCATATATGTGTGCACATATGGGCATGCACATTTCTTATGTGCAATGCTTTATGTTAAATGTTTTATCCTTTTGATCTACCCTTTGCATCTTCGATTTCTATCGTCCAGAGTAAATAAGCTGTTTTGGTCATCTCAGTGTCTAATGATGCTAAATTGTTTTCTTCCAGAAACTCGAATGGGAATCTCTATCTATTGATCTTCTGCCTCATCCTGATATGTTCACTGACGCTAATTTAGCACGTTCTCAAGAGGGATCAACTCAAAGAGATGATGACGGTGCAAAGATTGTTTTCTTTGGTGGAGAATGTTTCTCGAAGGCATGTCAGGAGAGGCTTATGTAATCAAATCATACATTTTCAATTGATTTTAATGAACTTTATGTTATTTTAAGCTGTTGTGTGGTGGTAGAGAGTGTTATTCTGGTTTCAGGATATCTTCAAACTCATAATTTTTTTCCCTCCAGATCACAGTGCAGTGGACAGAATTAAACATTTCGCTAGGCCTTGAGGTTCAGTTACATGCTACAGAGGCCGTTTGTCCTGCATTAAGTGAACCAGGTAGTAGGGTAGCTAGTTTTCTAATGACTTGTTTCACCATTTGAATTAAATATATAGTACTAGCAAAGCATGAAATTGTGGGTTTCACAGCAAGAGTCCGAAGGATGTGCCAAACAGAAGAGGGATTTCAAATGGAATGCGGGATATCCTGTGGAGTTGATCACAGTAAGAGTCTTTTTGCTTCCTTTGCCCTGGCCCTTCTAATGGTGTATTTTATTGGTGAATGTCATGTTTCTGCCTTGCTTTTAATCGTAACTTTCTAAAAGCGAAAATGCTTGTAGGTCGGAGTGGAAAGCTTGTAGACCTTGAAGCCTCAGGCACAGACGAGCATCCTTCAAAATGCATCGCCCACAAACGGCTACAAAGAAAGTTTCGAAATATTAGGACGATAAATCTTGAAGTTCGTATGGTGATATCTGAAGATAATGTTTACAATGAAATGGTCAACTGGGTGGTGGAAAACTTGAAATTTTCTGTCAAACAGCGGGTAATGGGATCTTCCTTTTGAAGAAGCTGATTACAGCCAATAATGGTCAATCACTTTTAATCAAGGTTTCTCTCACTTTGTAGATTGAGGCCATTGTAACCAAGGATGAACTTCAGCACCTTGCTTTCTTATGCAAGTCCGAAGTCTGATTCAATGGGTCGGATAGCTGCTGGAGTCTTGCGGCAGCTTAAGCTGGAAAAATCGGTTGGCAAGGATGCGATGGATAATCTTAGCAACCTTGGTAAGTTTTATTTGGCAAAGTTATTTTGTTCAGTTAAAAGTAAACATGCTACTGGACTCTTTGTATGAGTTGGATGTTTGAATGCCTTGTAGGAATTGAGGGTTTTGACAAGATTTTCATATCGGATAAGCTCAGCAGAGGCAGCGGTGCTGGATGTATGGGGCTATCTCCATCAGCAAAAGTGATTAACGACGATCAGCTATCAACTATGGCTTTGCTTGAAGAGGCGATTTTGGATTCACAGGCCAAGTGCGCCGCTCTTGTTACTGAATTACTTAATTCAAGTCTTCCGCTGGGAATCTTACGAATATTAAAGAACTGAGGCAGAAAGTGGATAGCATGCAGTGTTTACTGGCGCAATTGCGAGGTCAGACGTGAATTTAGCAATTTTCATCTAAATCTTTTTTGTAAAATTTTGGGTGCAATCATATAGATTAATCATTCTTTTCTGTATATAGTACACACATATAAATACATGTCGAGTTTATGAGATTAATTAAGAATCAAAGAAATCCGTTAACGTTTTAATCAGAAATTTTGTACCATGAAGATGAAAATTTTCTTGTAAACGTTTAAACAAAGCATATTTTGTGATTGAAGGCAGCTGCAATGCCTCGAGTTATTGCTGAAATTTAAGCTATTTATCCCAATATTTCGGTTCTGCTTTGGTACCATAGAGGTGGACGTTGATTACTAGCGTGTAATCGAGTCGAGCTTGATACGAAATTTGATGCTTGAGTTTAATTAAGTTTCAGATAAAAATTAAATTGCTTAAGCTCACTTGATTAGTGTCGATTAGGCTCTTTTGCTTAGTAAAAAATGAGTTTAATTTTTATATCGATCTCAAATTTGATTATTTATATTTGAGCTCAAATTAAAATTTTAAATTATTAATTAAAAAATATATATAAAATAAAAAGTTGATTAATTTTGAGAGTTACTCAAATTAAATATTAAGATATTCAAATTCTGTTCACTTGATATCTTGATATCTTGAACTACTTGAGATTGTTCAATAATAACAGACTTGAATTTGAGTTTATTTCAAGCATAACTTTAGTAGCTTCCAAAGTGTGGCCTTTAGTTTAAAGAAATTTACAGTATCTGAACTTGAAATAGTTTTCATACCAACAAAAATCAAGGGTTAAACTTTAAAGAATCTTGGGCTATTAGTTCAGTTAATTTATGCCCCATTTAAAAAAATAATTTTAGTTAATTTATACGATCACTTTTAAAATCAACGTTAAAAAAATGTAAGTTTGAATAATAACATCTGAGATATTCGTCTTCTATTCTCATACTGTAATCTTTTATTCACGAAGCATTTTATAATAAGATAAGTGGTGTCAAAGAATTCAATCAAAACACAAAGCAAAGTCAAAGAATTCAATCAAAATACAAAGCAAATCAAAATGTTAGGCATATAATTTGTATTTATGTCATGTTTGGATATTTTATCATATCCTAATTGTGTTTAAGGTATTTTACATTTATATAAATTTTGATTCGTTAATAATTCATATTAAATAAACTTTAAGTTATTTTTATATTCATGTCATTTTTATTTTTTTTCATGTTATATTTTATTTATTTATTTTTTGTATTGATATTTATATCTTGTAATCACATTCTGTATAATATACAAAATTCTACAACGAATTCAATAAGGAAAGCAAATTATTTATTTATTTTTTTAAAAAATAAATTTTATACACATTTTTTCTTAACCACTCGTATAGCGAGTGTGCCATAATCTAGGTATATATAATAAGAGTGATCGAGTTAGTATCATGAGTCAAGTGACACCAATTCAATTAGTAAAATTATTAAAAGTTAAAATAAAATTAAGAATATTTTAATATTTTATATAAATAAATATTTTTTTAAAAATACCATATTTAAGAAAAACTACTTTTATTTATTTATTTTAAAAACACCCACAAAAGTGAGTGCCCCATATTCTAATAAATATAAAATTATATAGAACCCAAAAATTAATTTAATTAGTTTATATAATTATCTTTAAAATATGAAATTCAAGAATTTTGAATATGATCCTTAAAATCTATAAGCTTAGATATCAAATTCAAGAATTTTGGATATGATCGTTAAAATCTATAACTTTTTTTATTTTTTTATTTATTTTAGAACTATGATATCATATGTTCGTTAGTAAAGCGATGAAAGAGTCAGTTGACTTGAAAAGTCAATGTTAAATATGTCCAAATTAATTCATGAAATTTTACGCTTAACATGACCTTTTCTTCATACCAGTGAATTTCATGGTAGTCTATATGCATATATGGCGAAGAGACAATTTTCAACATTTAACAAAGGGGGTTAAAAAAAAAGAATCAAACAAAGATTTGTGGTGTTAAAGAGTTTGTCGCATCAAGGAGTTTTCCTACGGCCGTGGATCAAAAATTACTCATGGCGGCGAGAACGGGAAACTTAAACTGATCAAGCAACTCGTTGCCGATGCCGAAACCAACATCCTGGTCGCCGAGACTCCGCAAGGCAACACTGTACTTCACATGGCTGCCCGATTCGGACACAGATTTGGTAGAAGAGATACTGAAATGGCAGCCGAGTCTTGTCCACAGGGCTAAACTCGAGGGCGAAACACCCCTTTATGTCGCCGCAAAGTTCGCAAAGTTCGACGGTCTTCTCTTATTGAAAGGTAGTGTTGAAGAAATAGCAAGGGTTAGAGACAACCATGGCAATACCCCTTTACATTGCGCCTTTAGAAACAATCTTAAGCTCGTGCTATGGCTCTTGGTAGACGTAGATCAAGAGGCCTAGATGTTGGTCAACAATGCTCGGGAGTCTCCATTGTTTATTGCTATTGATCTAGGGGTAACTCCTCTTGCTGATAGCGTCATATTTGGAAATCCACCAACCCTTGATCATAAAGGAGACAGTGCCCAAACAGCCATACACCGTGCTGTCTTAAGCCGCAATTTAGGTAAATCTCTTGTCCAAATTGCTACAAAGATTTATATATATTTACGTTTTAATTAAATGTTATAATTTAGCAGCTGTATTTGACAAAATCTTTGATCTGAAACGAGAGCTGATCATCATGCAAGATGCCAGAGGGAGAAACCCCCTTCACTATGCTGTTGGCTTGGGTGATTATGAAATGGTTAAGAAATTACTAGAATCGGATGTTTCAGATGCGTATCAAGCGGTAATAATCGACAAATACCCCTGCATTTGGCTGATAAGAACGGCCAAGTAAGCTTGTTGAAGTTGCTGCTGAATCTTTGCCCAGACACCATCGAGATGGTCGACAACGAACACCGTAATATTCTCCACCTTTATGCAAAAAATGGATATATGAATGTAGTAGCGTATGTCTGGGATTTGCCTGACGAAGCTGAAGATTTGAGGAATGCATCAGATGGGGCTGGAACAGCCTTTGCATCTTGCAGCAATGAATTTCCACAGCAATGTGGTCTATTTTTTGTCAAGGGATTCAAAGGTGGACATTAGGGCAAAGAACAAGAATTCTCATACAGCTTTAGGTGTTGTCTATTTAACTGAAGCCCGTGGGATGGAACTACAAAAGGTACAAAATTAAGGTGCTATTTATGTTTTTGAATGAGTGAAAAGTATGTACGTCACTGAGACTTAGAGTAATTATTAGATATGAATATAATTTTTTAAAATTTTATAATTTGATATTTTTGATTTTTATATTCAAATATATATTAAATATAGAAGTCGAATGCTTTAAAAAAAGAATAATAGAGCTTTTTCAATCAACTTATTGACAACATTAGTTTTCTTTGTCCATTTCAGCGCTTGACCTTAAAAACATTGGAGAGCTCCTTCAGAAAGCGAGCTGGAGGTCTCCTTAAAGATTGAGAATTCATCTAAACAGAAGTAGGAAAAACCAATAAAATTGGCGAAAAAGGCAAAGAAATGGCTACAACACTGTTACTAATGGCAACCCTAATTGCGACATTTGCTTTCACAGCAGCTTTCACAATCCCTGGAGGTTTCAGAAACGAAGATCCCAACGAAGGCATGGCAACATTGATCTGTAAATCAGCTTTCAAAACGTTCGTGGTCACGGATTCAATCGCCTTCACCTCGTCAATGACTGCAGCAGTTATGGTTTTCTGGTCATCGTCTTATCATGTCAGCGAATCATTCATGGATGCACTTCCTGCCGCCATTGCCTTGACATGGATCGCTCTCATAGCAATGGCGTTGGCCTTCGTAACAGGATTGTTCGTGGTGTTGTCCAACACGTTGTGGCTCGCTATTCCGGTTTGCGTCATCGGATATGCATCGCCAGCCATGCTACCGGTTTGCTCCTTTGTTTCTTCTTGTGTTTGAACGATTGTCTTCTTCTCCGACATCGCTTGCCTGTCGACGTAATATACTTGAAGACAATCCTTTTCTGTTTATTTTTCGATTGGCAAAGATGATTTATTGAAATTATAAAATCTCTTAAATTACTATCTTCCAATCTCTCACCATCTGCTTTAATCAGTCTGGCAACGAAGTTCTCATCATTACTAGGTTTAGCTAGGGATAATGATGAATATCAAGATCTATTAATCTCCAAGAAACATGTTTTGATACCTATATGTTTAATTCGAACCTTAACCCAAATCATAGAGTTATAGTGAAAAATAATTTAAGAAAGATAAAAGTTAATTTTGTTAATATATGTATTTTGCTTATTGAAGTTGTCAGGATCACTTAAATTGAAAAACAAGAATCTATTGCACTTTGCTAACAAATCATTATTAGTGCAATTAAAATATTTTTTAAAAAGAAAATTCAAGTTTTTCTAGAGGTGTGAGGATTGTGAACATGGTATAGTTAGACTGAAAGTGTCTCCAACTTAGACACTTGCGATAAAATATATGTGCTTTATAGACGTAATACACAATTTAAGCCAATTAAAGAGCTGTCTCAACTCGCATCTTTATCCCCTATTTACTTTCCTTCAATCAACAAAATAAAATTATATTCAACACACACAAAAGAAAAAAAAAAAAAAAGCCTATGACGGTGAACTTAAAGTTCTCGTACAAACAAATGGGTTAAGTACCTTACTTGAGTATGTTTTGGAACAAGAAAATCTCAATAAACACAGCACCGTACAAGTAATCATGAGTTTTTTCTGTAAATTCTGAAACAAAATTAAAGAGCCGCTCACTTGACATCTCCATATCAGACATTGACAATGATCTTATAGCTCAACAAAAACTGAAACGAAAAGCAGCTATTATTGCATTTTCAATAAGCAGAAAAAAATCCCAAGTTTCGAACTCATCGACCATGAAGATCAAATTATCAACGACCTATATGCCATTTCATGGCAAAGATCGATCGTTAGGAATTGAGTAGCGAAAATAGCATAGTGCAGTGAAAAAGTAAACAGGAATTAATGTAGTCATATTTATCTGTTGCCTGACTGCTTTCAGATTGCTTTGTTTCAGTCAATTTTCATCCCGGGTGACCAATCTATGTCTCCATTGTAGGTTGGTATTTCTACAACTGTAACAGACCTTCTTAACTTATCCCGAAACTCCTCTAGCTTGAGCAACGAGGCTTCCTGCAGTACAAGTTAAAAAAAAAAAAGGGTGCTTAAACATCCAAAACGGGGGAACAAAAGGCTGACAATGCGAGTGCGGGAAACTTACATTTGTTTTGGCGTGAACAATAGGACCTGACTCTGACTCTGACTTTGGCTCAGACGTCTCGAATCTTGTAACAAAGGAGTTACAGTCTTTTACCTTTAAGGATTTCAAACGAGGGAATTCGCAGCAATAATCCACCGGGTTGAAGGTAACGAGGGTGTTTAGATTTTCAAGGTGCAATGTTTCCAAGCTAGGGAACCGGAGCTTTATAATCTCCTTTTCAATTTTGAGTTTGGCTGAAGTGCCTTTGGTCTCCTTTTCACTTTTGGCTCTTGCTTCACCTTCATGTCTGAAGATTTCCACTAACCCAAAGGCTCTTCTAACACTCAATGTTTTGAGCTTTGGAAGACGGGCGACACTAACAGGAAACAGACTTTTCAGTTTTTTGCAGTCTTGGATCAATACTTCCTCAAGATTGGGGAAATATTCAGGTCTGTAACGAGATGATGATGGAATCTGATCCCGGGAAACGAGTTGCACCAGTTCATCACATTCTTTTACTACTAGATGGCTTAATTGCAGCAGATTTCGAGCAATTAATAGTGAGAATACATTTCTCAGTTTATTGCACTTAACCAATTCCAAACGAGTAAGATTCTGAAGGGTGACAATCTGTGTGGGCTGTTTCCATAAAGCATGCAACTCATTTAAATTTTCTAATTTCAGTTCTTTTAGATGTGATAAGAGGCATCCACCTTCATACTCGAATATCTTTTCACACAATTGGTTTCCCACTTCAAAGAGGAAAAATTCCTGTAAAGGACACACGTGCAAATTAAATATATTATATCACTTGATATAAGTAGTTTTAAGGTCCCAAAATGATCTAAGCAGATAACTGATTGAACTCGGATTTAAGATTTTAAAGTTGTGAGGAAGGTTATAAACAGAGATAAAAGAAATAGAAGGCAAAAGACAAGTACCTTTAATTTACGATTCCCTATCAGTTTAAACAAAGCTTTCTCATTCAATTTGCGACATCCTCCCACTTCGAGATGTTGCAATAATGGTAACTCCATAGAAAGGTTTTCTGGACAAAACGTCCTCAAGATCATTAAACCTTCGAGTTTTAACCTTTGTAGCTGAGGTACTTTAATGCCCTCCACATGTGCCGCATCTTTAGAGCTGAAGACTTCTTTTAATTGAAGGCAATTGATTATCTCGAGCTGTGTAAGCTCTGGAAGAACTTCACATGTTGTGATCTGAAAAATGTATTCCAGTGCACCACAACCAGTAATTACGAGAGTCTTTAATCTTGGCAAGCACTGATAAGAATCGCGGGGGGCAGTAGGTTTTGATTCCTTAACATCAACAGGACGTCTTGTTTCATCAACATCGACATCATGTCTCGTATCATCAATAATTTGCTTCAATGCTTCGCAACCATGTATCTCGAGCGTTTCAAGTTGCGTCAGACTTTGAGCAAGGGTCATTGAGAAGAGAGATTGCAGATTCCTGCAGTCCTTCAGTTTTAAAGTGTTCAGATTTTGAAGGCCTACAAGAGTGGTTTGGAGATAACATATACTGCTTAGACTGCTTAGTGGGGATAATTCCTCTAGCTCCAATGATGTTAAATCTGAAAGCAGTGCCCCAGAGTCATCTTCCCCGGCATGAAGAAAGCGTCCATTCTGAAATACCTCCTCCCATTTATCACAACGTTGAACTTTCACCTTCTTTACACTTTGAACCAGGTTTGGAAGGACTTGATTCTGGACAAAAAGAATACGATCTCGATCAAGACGCGTTACAGTCGACTTCGACTCATTGGATTCATTTTGAAAGAAGGCTGAAACTTTCAAGGTTCTCGATGTTGCGTCACATTCATTATTGCTTTCCTGATATTCAAATAATTCAGTTGCCAAACCAGAAAATGAATTGATCATCGATAAATTAGTGTTGCTTCCCTCTGCACTTCTCTGTTCAGACCACCATTGTTCAAAACTACGGCCGCTAAAATATAGTTCTTCTAGTCGGGATAACCCCCGTATCAAGTTTAGAGGAATTCTCTGCAGCTTTTGACAACCAGAGAGATCCAGCAATCTCAGATTATTAAGTTCTACAATTTCATCTGGCAATTCAGTGATATCAGAACCCTGCAAGCTGAGAATCTCAAGTTGCTTCATCTGTCCTAGTGATAAGCGGCCATCGAGTTTGCAGTACTCCAAGTGTAGAGCTTTCAGGTTTGTCAAGTTCCGAAGAGCATTTGTTGACAAAAGACCATGATGGATTGCTAGAACTTTTAGTGCTGTCAACCGTTGCAAAAAGTCATTGGATATTGTCATGTAACTGTCCCCGCCAAGGAACAGAATTTGAAGATTTTCGCTTTGGAATTCCTCGTCATGAAGTTCTTCTTGCCGGCACGCCACATAAGAGATTGCTGTATAGGTCGCAAGGTCTTCATTGTTTGGCCTCTTCCACAAGCCGACCAGGGATTTTATCCTAAGGACAGTCTCATCTTTAGATGCTATCAGCAAAGCAGCCTCACGAATCACATTTGGCATTCGAACGTGTGTTTTCCCCTGCTCTAACAACAAAAAAGACTTCTCCAGGATCTTGATTGCCTCAGCCACTCTTTTCCCAACTATTTCAATTGAATCGATGCCTTGATATATCCCTAGCCCCCATGCGAATCTTTTCAAGTCCAGCACAGCAATGGGATAATCTTCCGCGAATAAAGAACACAATAAGAAGCATTTCTTGGTCTCAGGTTCCTTCAAGTAATCATAACTCAATTTTATACTTCTGCAAACAATTTTAAAGTTGTCTTTTTCACCCTCAGCCAATCTTGATCCAAGAATTTGATATGCGTTTATCCATTCACCCAAAACTTCCCCCCTTAGCGCCCTTCCTATTGTTATGATCGAAATCGGGGAATGCTTGAAGTCTTCAGCAATCCCTTTTGCCACCAGCTTAACTTCAGAAGAAATGTCCGGACTTAGGTTATCTTCCAATAATTTCCAAGCTTCCGTCTTATGCAGAACCCCAAGTTGTATTATTTTGGAAGTTCTTATGGAAGAACATACTTGCTCATCACTTGTTGTCACAAGAACTTTGCAGCTCACATGATATGGGATTCCTATAGATACCAAGTTGAGTTCCTTGCAAATATTGTCAAGGATTATCAGGATCCTCCGTTCGGTTTTCAATCTAAGCCGCAAATGCTCTACTCTTTCTTCTCTACTTTTGTTTCGTAAATTCAATTTCAAGAAAGCTGCAAGTTTTTCTTGAACTTCTTCAGTGTTTGTGGATTGTGAAAAAACTAACCGTAAAACTTTGAAATTCAATAATTCTTGGGCTTTCTTTTCCACTAGTTCGGCCAAGGTCGTCTTGCCCACCCCTCTGGGTCCGCACACTACAATCACGCTCGGATCACACTCATCCTTCATCGCATTCACAACCCCAATTACGGCTGATTTTAAAGACTGTGAAGGCATAAAATCCCTTGAAAAGTCGTTCTCCCATAGAGTAGCAAGCACTGCTCGGTCATAGTGGCTGTACCGTACATGATGAACAATATTATGTTTCAGATCTTCTATTTCCTTGCTTAAGCGGCATCGTTGGCTCCAATTAAGACGTGAAATTAAACGCCACTTATTGGCTTTAATATTATCTTCCAGAGAACGCACTGCTTCCAGGAACTTCTTAGCATCTCTTAGCCATTTCTCTACATCCTCTTTGATCTCTCTTTCTCGGGCTTTGGCATCATCAACATCTTTGCGCAGCTGGGCTCTTGCCAATATCAGCCTTTCTTTCTGCACTCTTAGTTCTTTAATGTTGTTAAAATAGATCAGGCAAAGCAGGTCACGTGCTAGCTCCTTCAGATATCCAAGCATCTTAGCAGCAGCCATGATTTCCTAATAATTTTGAAGTTAAAAGGACAATATTTAGTTTAGACTTTAAGGTGCAGCAGGAGCAAGAATTGAAGAAATCAACAGTCAAATTCTTATCAATACCTGGTTGTACTTCCGAGGCGTTTCTTAATTTGTTGAAACGATGAGCACCACCAAACCGAATCCTGCTAGTTCGTTGCTCAGTCGATACAATTGTCTAATTCTTTGCTCTAGTAACGGAAGATCTGACAACCAACCCAAAAAAAAAAAAAAAAAAAGAAAGAAAGAAATAAGTATTAACACCTTTTTTTCTACTCCTAAAAATTAAAAACAAACTGAATTTTTTTTTAAACACTAGAATACAGTAATTTCTAACGGGGACACGATTGCACAGCACAAATAATATTCAAGAAAAATAATTAAAAACATAACAGAAAAAAAAAAAGAAAAGAGAATGTCATGAATAAATAAGAAGACACCAAAGTGTCAATTAATATAAAATGAATTACTGTATTTTTGAAAAATATAAATTTAAAAAATATAAATTCAATTTTTTTAAAAAATAATCTTTTTATTTTATTTTTTTTTTCTTGTCTTCTCTTTGCTTTCTTTTTTCCTCTCTTTTCCTTCTCCTCTTAGACCTCCATTCATTATTCTCAAATTTAGCCATATGAGGTTGAATTTGATGTCAATATGGTGAGAATAGAATGAAATGGATTGGAATCGACCTGAAACAAGTGGAATCCGTCATGGAGCCGACCTATTTTTCAGGTCTTTCCTGGTTTATTTGACGCCAGATTAGACCTCATATGGCTAGATCATATAATTGACTGGCCTGATTTGGCCAGAATGAAGGGAGGTCATGAGGAAAAGAGGATTTTTCAAATTTTGAGAAATTTACTAAAAAAATGTATACTTTTTAATAATAATCATTTTTAGAAATTTGATTTTTAAATTTTCAAATAATAAAGTTTAAAATACTGAGAAAAAATTAAAAACGAAAATGAAAGTAAATTTGTATAAAGTTTTCTAAAGATATTTTAAATATTTTTTTATTTTTATTAGAAATTATATTTTATTTTTTTAAAATATGTAAGTTCTTTTTAAAATACAAAAAGGTTTTGGAATTTTTTTTCATTTTTAAAATTTGTTTTGCTTTACTTTTCAAAAATAATAATTTATTTTCACCTTTTTTTTTTATAATTATGACATAAGATAACCAAAGATCTCCACCTGTGTAACACGTAAGCAATTTAAGTGCAAATTTTATGGATGATGCCACAAAAATTATGACATGTGTCATCATTTGGTTGATCGTTAGACATATCATCTTCCAACTTCAATGTTAATGATTGAATTAGACTAACATATGAAATGATAATTATAGATCAAGCAACACATTGAATATTTTAGAAATATAGTTACTATATCGAAAATTTTCTTATAATTAAGTACGTTAATCAAATATGCTATTATCCTTAGAACCCAACTAAAGAAAAATGCTTAAATTTCCTGGAGATTAACAAAGAAGGATCCTGCCAGGTATTTTCTCTTACTTTTTATTTTTTATTTTTTAGAGTTTAAATAAAAATATATCCCTAATCGGACTTAATTTGTGGAAGACTAGATCATCAATGAGGAACAATAAGAACAAAATAAAAAATAAAAAAAAAGAAAGAAAAACTATAATGACCAGTTTATAATGTAAACTCCAATTCCAGAAATCAGTACGAATATTTATTGTAGTTCATAGTACAATTAAGAGCATTTTCTTCCAGCGTACCTCTCCACTTTCGGCCTTTGCTGTCTCGCAGGTAGCTTCGGGCCTTTGAGCCTTGAGTGTGAGTTTTAAAACTCAGCGGGTGGCCCGTTGCCTTTGAGTGTTGAGAGGAGACTTGGAGCACTTTCTAAGATAAAAATCAAAACAAAGCACAGAGCTTCAATGGTCAGTGCACATAACACCAGACTGAAACAACCGTGTTGGTAATTAGACCATTAATTACCAAGCACATGTGAAACCAACCGTTTTGGTACAGAGCTTTTAATGGATCTATTAATAATTGTTCTCATGGGGAACAAGCACATGTGAATTTATATATAATAATATACACTGTATAATATTGATAAAACTTTTTAAATTTTATAAGTATAATTGAAATATTTTCATATGTCATTTCATATATTATAATAATTTTTAATATATTTTTTTGATAGAAAACTTTAAATCTAATCATTTAAATTAAATTAACATATTATTTATTATTATAATTATATTATATTAAACATAAATATTAATAATGTTCTTTATAAATATTATTTTATGTAA
>JBBYHL010000001.1:11276396-11288585 GCA_038381835.1 Adansonia madagascariensis | reverse complement strand
ACTTGTTAGAGTTTATTATCGTAATTATATATCTTAAGCTTATTACACAAACACATATACAAAAATACCCACATATAGTGTACCTTACTTTAGTCAGGAGAGCGCTTTTTTTGTGCCTTTGCACCTAATGCATTATAAGGGCTCTAGCGTGTAGAGTGCACTTTGCACTCTTGACAACATTGCAATATACCACTTAGAATATATTAAAAAAATTTTTTTTAAAAAAAAGGTGATGCATACGGTAGATTCTCACTTCCATTTTTTTACCTTTAATGTATCAAATATCAATTCGTATCTCAATACATGATTCTTTTATTCATCTGTTAAAAATGTTTGTACATTCACTCATTAGAATGCTCAAAGTTATACCAAACAATCAACTTGGAAGTAAAATTAAGACCATTTATGTTTTATGAACATTATCATTCGATGCACTCTACTGTGCTAACAAGATAATCCATAAATCAGAAGAAAATTGTAAGGATAAATCTCAAACTGGGAACTCCAATAAAATTAGGAAGTCCAGAGATGCCATTTCTATATGATAGGGTCATTGCTGTCGTCTTTTCGGAAGAATATCTGAAAACAAAAACTCGTGGAAGGGTGGACCTGCATCAGAAACAATTAAGTTAATATAAGATTGTAATGGGAGAGAGCTGAACCCTACCGATTTCACTCGTTCAAAAGCAGAAGAAAACAGTACGCAAAGTCTTTTTTTGGAGGAAAAAAATAAAACCGAAAGAGTGAGGGTAAGGGTAAGTGGCAAGGTCTCTTTACCTTCCTGTTCACCAAGAATATAAAATGGAATATGTGCAACCATTGTTGTGCCTCCTTCGTTCCAGTTGACAGTGCCTGGATTGTGCATGTGCCCAGGTGAAGGTCGGGAAGGACCCAAGACAGACAAACAAATAGCAGGCTCATCCATTAATCCCAAATAATCACGAGCTCGCCTCCACACCCTAGAATCTGATATTCGAGATCGAGCAACCTGAACATGACGATCGAAAATTGTTGGGCAACATAGTAAAGTTATAGAATTCATTTCCTTCTTTACAAACATTTGACCAAAACGAATGTCGAAAATTGCTCAGATAACCTTGCCCAAGGCTACACGAGCCCTTGGTAATAGTTCACGATGATATGTGGCAAGCTTTGCGATAGCTGTGATCACAAAACATAGAAGCCTTGACTGTGATGACTTTCTGAAGTTCCTATTGTCAGAACCGACAGCAGACTCCTGCCTCAGACCTAGACGACTTCCGAAACCAAGATTTAAAGTCAGCATAACCAAAATTAGAACGGAAGTTTATGACGAACAGGAAAACAGAGCTATGAAAATGTTACCTAGATGAAAGATTTTCATACAAAAGTAGCTCTAGACTTTCAAAAAGTTCCCTAGCCGCATCTTTGTGAGATCCACCACCCCCACCATGCTCTCCAACAGCCCAACACAACTGTAATGCCAATTCTGTCTATACAAGGAAAAACACATAAAATTAGACCCTTAAGGCATAACACCTGTTTACTACCTGAAAAATAGGGTGTAATTATTGTACCTTTTCTGGGCTGTCATATGCTTCCCCGAGTCTGTCAATTATAGGCTTCTGCAAAAGGTTAAATTGGACCACTATTACATAAAATAATAGCACTTGCCCAAAATAAAGTTCTAGCACAATTATGAAAAAGGACACAAGACGCCAATCCTTTAAGACATCAACTTCGCTGACAATTTATGCAGATCCTTAATACCAATCGGTATATGACACAAGTTAAAATACATTCAGGAAAAAAATACCTTCAAGAGTGCAATAAAATCTGGAGAACGCTGAAATGAAGCAAGCATGAATTCTAGGAGCCTTCTGCGAACCTGCAAAATTACAAATTCTCAAAAATACAAGCCCTTCTAATCTCAGCATCTATAAATTGTTGTACCATAATATGGACATTTACAAGAAAAAGGTTTCAATTCATACAAAAATAGAATGACGCTAACTGTTTTACTTATCTAACATAAGCATGTTCGTATGGACCCAAATAACTAATGTAAGGCAGGATTTAGAGGGGTATTACACCCTGTTTAGACAATATAAAAACCATTTGGCAGTAGTCCCACAAGAAATACGATAAAAGGACTTTAATATTTTGAACACACCTCATACATATAGTTCTTGTCAGGAAAAAGCGTGGAGTTTCTAGCCATCAGAATGGGAATTAATGCACAGATTAACGCTACAAGAAGCAAGAACACAAAATAGGATACAAGGAATGAACATCATCAACTCTTTAACAAAAGCTACATTCTGTAAATAAAGTTATATAACACTAAAAAGGATATCAAACCGATTGAAAATGAAATAAAACGTACAGTTATTTGCATCACGCAAAGCTATAGTAAAATACAAATCAAGAAGCCGAGGTGCCATATTGAGTATCTGCTTCAATCTGTCAGACTGAGGGCTATTCATTGCAGCCTGTAGCACTGCAGCAACCCCAGGAGAAGTCCAGTGGCGTTCCTGAAACAATCAATCAGCTGTCAAGTGTCAACTTATTTCAAACAACAGAAAAAGGGATATTAGTAATCCAAAATAAACAAGGCATAGACACAATCGTACCTTGAAAATATGGATATTATATTACTGAAAGAGTGTACAATATTAAAGTAAGCTAGCTTTAATTTAGAAAAGATGGAAAGGTTACATTTAGTTGCATTAATAGAAATTAAATATAGTAGATATGGAGCAAAAAAACAATCCATTTTTTTTTAAAGAAAGAAAACAAGAGTAGTCTAAGAGAGCATTTGAGACACAAATTCCTAAGAAAAAAAAAAGCCTGCAATGGTTACACAACTTCACTTTCCTCCAGTAATACCAGGCTTATAAGTGCATTTGTATAATTATAAAATGGAGCTTTAGAAATAGAAAACCATACAGCAAGGCCATCATTTTCATCCTTGAGAAGTTCAAGAAACAGGGGATTAGCAACATCTATTGTACTGCTTTCCTCGGACTCAGAGTCTCCCCCTCCATCCCCAATGGTAGAACCAGTATAAGCCTCATCCATGAGTGCAAGTAGCATCTGTGTCATATAACGGGAATGTTATTATTTGCACTATATAATGAGTTTCTACTTAAAACATAAAATTTATAAAGTCCCACATATAACCTCAGGAGCCGCACTCTTCTGGATCGAAGCTATATTGCTTCCTATTAGTGACCCTGAGCTTCGCTCTACCTTTTCCAAAGCAACAACCAAGACTAATGTAGACAACAAAAGTCAGACAGCATAATTAGTTTTATGAAGAAATAAGAAAAATTCACTTCATCATTCAACACATCAGCTGAATGAACATAGAGAAAGAAACAAAGATAAGGAAACATCAGATCAACAATCCATCTATTTATTTATGTTAAAGAGCGATCAGAATGGATGTAAATAAAGTTCTAAAATGCACAATGAGGTAAAAGGGTGTATGAAATAAGTGCAGACAAGAGGACAATGCAGTCAGCAGAGAAGCCCAGGCTACAACTCACTTGGCAAGTCCAATAAAGATGGAAATAAGGGAAGAAAGGACCCAGGTGAAACCAATCCCGGAAAAACCTTGAGAAATGCCTTTTCTAATCTGCAAAGCAGACACATGACGATTAGTGGCTCATATCTACTTCAATAGCACTTCAAGACAAATCATTTATGTTTACTCTATGTTTACTGTTTATCCTATAAACTATATCATAGGGATATTAGAATCTGTTTAGCCTGTTTATTACTGATAAAAGTTCACAAGATGTGGAGACAAGACCAAAGAGAAAGCAGGCCATGCCAGACAATAGACCACATCACCAAATATTCAAAGACTAAGTTCTCTGAAATGGAAATAAACCTTACATAGGACATAGGAGAACTTACTTTTCCCCGTTCCATGCAATAAGCTTCAGAAGCAAGGGGAAAAACTACAAAGACATCAGAAATATTAGTTAGAGAGATGCACATGGATAAATATCTAGAAGGCTTCGACTAGAGATGCAAATTAGGCATATTATTACTTCTCCCCGTTCAATGTTCTGTCTACTTTTTCAACTGGAAGGCTTCAATTAGAAAAGAAAATTACATAATTGACAGAGGGAAGATTAGCTATAACAGTTAAAATCAGAGAGGGAATGAATAGCTGATAAAAATGGCACCTTTGAATTTCAAAACATAAAGAAAGTCCAGAAGTAAGTAAGTACATGCATGCATACATACATACATATGTCAAAAGCCATTTACAATAATAGCATCATTTTCATAAACTTAAACAACATTCTCCAAAAAGCAATGTAAATTGTTCAGATATCCGGCATCTTTAATACCTTAAAAAGCATCATATGGAACTGCTCAGAATCCCAATTCATTGATCATACCTGAGGTAGTAAGTTGGGAAAAGAAATAAGAAGTTTGCTCTTGTTTACATTTAGAAAATCAAGAGTTGCCGCTGCAACAAAAGGATCTGCAAACTCACTGTAATCAACATTAGAATAGTGCTAAGCATAAAATTGTAGGGGGAAAAAGTTTAACTTTCTAAAATGCATACTGACATAAGAGTATAAGCAATGATAAAGTGAATGATAGAAGAAAAGTCCCATGTAGATTAGCATTGTACTAAACTGGTAAACTAGTGATCCATCTATAGGTTTATGCTTAAATTCATAAAGTTCATGCTGCACATACATCATTATGCTTCATTGTTATCCAATTAAGTTCATTTTTTTTAAAGAAAAGAAAATCTTTTCGAAGTAACAAAACAAATCAAATAGTAGCTCAAAACCTATCTTATGTGACAAACAAGAAAAACAAGATAAAGTACTCATCATCTAAAGTTTATCCACATAACCATCATAAAAAGTACTGATACGATACTCTGTATCATTACCGGCTCAAACATGAACGGAAAAATGTCCTCAGACTAGGATCAGCATCATGCAGAACCACCTCTCCAAAATCAAGGAAAAATTGAAGAATGACCTGATCGATAAATCCAAAAGAACCAAAAAGAAGAAAGATATAAAAGATACAGCTAAACTACAATGCTATCAAATACAAACACTCCAACAAGAGCCATCTAATCAATGAAGTGATATTTGAATTTTGAGCCAAACCATCTTTGCCCTCGTATCTCCAACAGCCTTTAGACAAAGCAGAACTTTTAGGGTCTGTTTGGTTTTTGAAGACTTAAACATTTTTAATGTAGCTATTTTCAAACAATTCAAGATTTTACTTTCCCATGGACAACTATCTTAGAAGAAGGCATTACATTTTAAAATTTGCCCATTTTCTACCAATTACACATTTTTCTTTGTACCATTTACCTCTACCAGAGAATAACAACAATCCAAGGAGAAGTTATTACATACATCAGTATAAATTAAGTCACTAACAGTACATTATAAAATTCGTAAATAAGAGTCAATTAAAGCATTAACTACACTTTAAATGACGTTTTACTCGGAATTACACACAAAATGTTCAACTAATTCTAAACTTTTTCTATAATTCAAATCAAAATCAGGAAAAAAGAAGAAAATTCGAACCAGTAAGAGAATTCCGTTGGAAGAGCTAGATTGAGAGAGGGAAGCAATGGATCGTTGGAAGACCTTGTTGATATGAGGGTAAACCCTAGCGACCAAATCCTCGGAGGATTTCTCTTCTTGTCTGCAGAAATCGCAGAGTTTTTTCACGGCGTGAAGAAGAGAAGGATCGGAGGCTGGATCGTTGGCGAAATTCGAGTCTCTGGCGCTGTTCGATACTGTTCGGAGATAGAAATCCCAATCTCGTTCTCGATCGCTCATTTTCCTTTCCTTTCCTTTCTTTCAGTTCTTTTCTCTGAAGGAAAATTCCCGCGACGGCTTTTTCCTCAAGAAGATGACGAGAGCCTTCGAAACGCATCGTATTATATTTCTTGAATTACCAAATGACCCCTTCATTTTCTTTTTTCATTTTTTTGGGTTCTGAAAAATTCGAACCGTTAATTTTGGAATATTTGTACGCAAGCCATTTAAAAATAAATATATTTTCAAATTGGTTCAAAAATAAATTTGTCCATATACCAACTTGCAATGGTAAGTTAGAATATCTCTTCATTTCCTTGCATTTCTTTTCTCTCGACTCGTTGCTTCTTGGTTTTATTGTATCTAATTCATTTCATTGGTTTTTAATCTGTAATTAAGAAAAAAAATAATTTCAAAGCAATTAAAAAAATCTGGATTCGACTTTTAATATTTATAACTTATTTCTTATCTTCGGATATGACCTTCTTTGTACCAACATATGTATATATATATATATATATTATACTTGTCTCATGATCAAAAATATCCAAAACAAAATTGGCAAAGCAATTTTATTAGATTTAATTAATTTAATATAAGGGAAGATTTTAAGCTAGAATTCCAATCATGGAAGGTGATCATTAGCACAAGTCTCGGTAACCCATTGGAGTCCACCAAATCTCATATCGTAAATGATCCGCATGTTCTGTTGCTGCCATGCTCCTAGTATAGTTTTTGATGATGAATTCAACGCCACACAAAAATAATCGTCCGGGCTAAAATAGTGCATGTATTTCCCATCTATGAGATAATCGGCATCCTTAAAATGGAAGGTCATTGTCAGATAGTTTCTAAAACCAGGCTGTTTTTGGTAACACAGTGGCAATTCTTCAACCACTTTGCCCTTTCTTCGCAACTTATACGAGTCGTAATAAGCTTAAAATGCTGCCATCACTTCCTCGTATGCATTGCGTCCGATGGTCTTTTGATCAACGGTGGTGATCAGGGTTCCCGAGTCTATGAGGGCACCACCTGAGCCATCTTGTCTGAGTCTGAAAATATCAGGTTGTTGCTGAAATCCCATCTGGCGGAATCCAACGCTTATATCTAACAATTCCATGTAATAATGGTTGGCTCTAGGGTTCACTATGAAGTCAGTGGTTTGAAGATTTCCCACAGGGTGGGGAATATCTTTTCCAAACCTTAGGAGACTTGGTCGCGCCAGTTCATCAGCGAAAGGGACTAAGCAATATGAGAATCGATAATCAATGATGTTTCTCTTAGCTAACTGGGTTGCTAGTCCATCTGCACCCCTGCCTAATCCCAGAATTCCTGAAACCTGACCATCTGCGAAATTGAAATTTTGGCTGTCATTGGAGCATCCGAATATTATATCATTAATGACTTTATTGTGGACGTTATCTTCAGGGTATTGGAATGACTCGAAAGATGCGACACCTTTCGTTCTAGGTGACTGTGGACCAGACTTAAGACCATAAGGAATGTTGTAGATACATTGGTTATTGTAACACTTGAAGCGACTGTTCTTGCCTCGACAAAGTTCGTGAGTGCAAGGAAGCTTGCGATAGGTGGTGGAAGCTCGAGAATCATAAATGGGGACCTTCTGCTTGAAGCAGTTTTTGCAAGGCTCACACTGCGTCCAAATCAAACTGCTTCCTGTATCCATCAACAACTTCACGGAATGGAGTTGGCTCCCAATTTTGGTCTCTACCACATACAAGTAATTCTCAGGAACATGATCTACTGGTAAATGGACATTATCAGTATCTTCAGACTGATTGAGGCTTAAAAAAGAATCGAAATGTCGAGCTCTAGCTGCAAGTTGAATCAATCTTCTGGTTCTTTCTACTGTAGTGAGGTTTCCAGGGTACAGAATGTCCCTTCGGATGAGCCTCATGCTTAGACCAGTAGGTTTGGAAGTTGCATAAGAGACTTGAAGAAAGGCCATGAAGCAGACGAATGGTATGGCATTAAGGAAAAGTGGGATTCCAGCCATTTTTTGAGGCTAACAATGAGCTGTGTTTACACTCACAAGTGATATTTGCAGGCTACATTGTCTGCAAATTTATAGAACACCATGGAAATAGAATATTCTCTTAGTTTCACTCGGCAGGCTGGCAGATAATAATTTAAAATTTGCTATATTTGTATACCATTTACTCTTATTCTAATGCATTTCTTGTACTGCATTACTTAAAATAGGATAGATTTGCTATTCTGGAAAAGAACCTTTCTATTTGATGAGTTTAAACATGCATTGGTGTCGTCCAGGCTTGAAACTCTACCTCGTTCGGCAACAAGCTTTGATAAATTCAATATTTCTTGCTTTTGTAATAAGAACCCCACTTTGCATTTGATAAATCAAGTCAGAAAGTTGCACTCTGAATATCTGGCTCAAATGTTAGGTTCAAAAAAGAAAGGTTCGAATCTCCTTCCCCCAAATAAACAATATGAATAACAAGTCATGAAAATAGTCAAATTGATTTCAGTTAAACTGTGATACAGCAGCCAAGCATTAACTTAAGCACTTGCTAAAAATCTGTCTTGGAATTTACGTTAGTCTGTCTTGAACTGTGTTTCTCCGTATCCTTATATTCGGACAGTATATGAGGATATGATTCTTTAAAGACCCGCTGAATACATGAAAAAAATGTACAAAACATTAAACATCCCCGTGTGAGACTTATATCCGTATCTAACACCTACACTGGAGCCCGAGTAGCATTGGTATTAAATGTTTACATTTTGTATTAATAGTTTGTTTAGAATTGATATAAGTTTTATAATGGGTTAGTGGAAGATAAAAATGGTTAGCTCTATTTTCCCTTTAACCATTAAGAAAAACCAGATTGAGCAAAGCTCTCCGTTTCAGGTGTTTCCTTATTCAAGCTTCTTTCCTTTTATCTATTTCATCCGCATTAAAACTGACAGCAGGTGGCACAAATATTGAAAAAAACAAACTTAATGATAGTAATGAAAATTTTCAGAGTCATAGAAATAAGTTTCAAAAATTTTCCAAGTCCCCACCATTGATTGTCTGATCTTCTCTTTTTTCTTCATATATAGAAAAAAGACTGCTATTATTCTCCATGATTTAGTAGCATATTTCTCTTTATTTTGTGACAGCTGCTTTGGTATGAAAATTTGGGTAATATAGTGACTTCCAAGAATAGCAGCTATGGCTGCAATTCTTATATGTAAAGAAACATAGTCTGACCCTTATTGGTAACAGCTAAAATGCATTTTGATAGTCTTGGACTCAATCTGCAAAACCAAAATTAATTTTGTTTCAAGAATACATTCAAATAATTATTATCTTTAAATGTAAATGTTTAAAGAATTTATTATTTTTCCCGGTTTATTTTTCGTCTTTAATTTGTATATGATCATCTCAAAACCAAGGGGAGACTAAGAGTCTAATACTTACCGGAGATGCAACAAAATCCATAATTTGAAAGCTGAACCACATAAAAACAATGAATATTTCTCACTATGAGACTTTGGATGCATGGGTTCCAGAGCTGGCATTTATGTAATTGCTGAAAATCCAATGAACCTGGCACCAAATCCATCCACTTCAACTTCTACTGGCTATCATTTAATGGTGAAAAAAAAATCCTTTGTAGAATTGGCTACTTTTCAAGTATCTAAGATTATTTCTTGTACCACTTCAACTTCTTCAGGCTTTGCAATGGCCTAAGAAAGTGAGAACGGAGGATGTAGACAGGATTAGTCTTTTACCTGATGCAATTTTAAGTCACATACTATCATTCCTTTCTACCAAAGAAGCAGTTGGAACCTCCATTTTATCAACCAGGTGGAGATATCTTTTTGCTTTAGTTTCTAATCTCGACTTTGAATTGGATGACAAGCTTTTATTGCGCCGCAACAAGAGTAAAAGTTCCACCATTAAGAGCTTTGCAAGCTTTGTTGACAGAGTACTGTTTTTCCACAATACAACAAGTGTAGAAAAATTTCGACTCAAATGCGGGAAAGGGATTGATTCGTCCCGTGTTTACGGTTGGATATCTGCTGCACTTTGGCGTGGGGTTCAACATCTTGATTTAAAGGTCTCCATTGACAAGTTCACAACTTTGCCAGGTGTTCTGTTTACTTGCAGGACATTGGTAACTTTGAAACTGGATATTAATTTTGTTTTGGATGTTCCAAACTATGTTTATTTTTCGAATCTAAAGACTCTTCATCTCAAGTCGATAGAGTTTTTGAATGATCATTCAGTTGAGAGTCTTTTCTCCAGCTGCATTAGTCTTGAAGATATGATCATAAAGGAATGCAAAATGAAGAATGTAATCAACTTTAATATTTCACATAATTTGCTCAAGCGATTGACCATAGTTCTCTCTACATTTTATAATTCCGAGTATCGGCTAGTGATTGATACCCCAACTCTAGCCTACTACAAACATACTGACTATTTAGCAGCAGGGTATTCACTGAGGAATCTGCAATCTCTTGTCCGTGCTGATATTGATTTTCTTGTAATCGATGCCAATCTTCCAGCTGATGCAACAGCATTTTTTAGAGGGATCTGTAATGTTCGGTCACTTAATCTGTCATGTACTTCTCTGAAGGTTAGTTTCTTTACATCTTCTTATAGGTGATTAGTTTTATGACAAGTCTTCTAATTAATGGTTTATACTAACCAACCATGCATGGATTTCTATAACGATAACAAACACTTCTAATAAACATCGGTAGATGTTTTTGCCTGTTGCAATTTTCCTTTTGGTGAGTCATGTCTAGATTTTTTTTTTTTGGATACTTTACAATCCACTGACACTGCAATATTTATCACTATCGTAGCTTCTTTTAAGCTGCGAATCACTTCCTGTTTTTCCTAACTTGGTCCAACTGAAGATATGTTATGGTTATGGATGGTCAAGTCCCAAATATTATTATTGGGAAAAAGGATTCGAAATTTTACTGGCAAGTTCGCGTGAACTAGGAAAGCTTGCCTTTTATCAGGTATAGTAATTTTGAACTCTTAAGTTTAAGTAAAGCTCTGAGTTGATTAAGTTGAAAACTTTTTACTGAGTCCCTTTTCTATTCTGGTTTTAGGAAGTTCTCAGCTCTCTGCCTGAAAAAGTGCCTTTTTGTGTGTTGTTTAAACTCAAGGTGATCGAAATTTCAGAATTTGAAGCTGAGAAAGGTTGCATTGAGAAGGCAAAGTTTTTCTTAATGCATGCACGAGCTCTTGAGAAGTTGACAATACGTACAAAATCGTACCTTTCTGAAGGAAAAAAATTGAAGATCTCCAAAGAGTTGTTGGCTTCTCCAAGGAAATCAAAGCAATGCTGCATCTTGATTGTTTGATATTCTATTTGTTTCCTTGGAAACATTTTTAAGTCTTCATTCCAATACAGGGATTTAGATTCTAAAGTCTGCCTGTTGTTGCTATATATGTCTTGGTCTTTTGAATGACTCTTTTGCTTCTGATTTGGAACATTTTAGTAATGTCTTATAATCCAAGTTTATCAATTATCTTGTAGACTGAAGTAACTTAAACATCACTTTCATTGCTTTTTTCGTTAGCTATGATTATCGGTTTGCCATTGGAACTATATGTTATTGATGACTGCACTTAGTTTTCACTTTAAATTCTGATTTAAAAAAAAAACCTTCTCGATTAATTTGTTTCTGGTTTAAATCTTTTCCATCAGTAAGATTAATAGCAGCACTCTTTTCAGGAGACACATTAAGTGTATGAATCTGATACTTCCTGAGATTTCAAGTTGTCGTTTGTATCAGTTTAATGATTAAAACAATTTGTATATCAGATTGATGGAAATTTGAGCAAGTGAAACCAAAATTACTTGCAAATTAACCAATGCATTAACATCAGTCTTTGCAAAGATGATAACTTCTCAGAAAAATTTAGCAGAAACTGAGTGCATTAACATTAGTCTTTGCAAAGACGATAACCTCTCAGAAAAATTTAGCAGAAACTGAGAGCCAAGTGATATCTAATTAAAAACAAAACAAAACTATTGCAAATTATATTTAGTTTTACTAAATATCAAATTCAGAAAACAACACCAATCTTCAACGGGCCAATACAACATATTTTAACTTGATTAGCATCGGTCAATATCAGATGGAAACGGGCATTTGACGACCTTCAGCACTCAGTTTTGCTGCATGCAATGGCTTCTTTTCTGATGCTTTCAATTGCTTCAACCTCTGCATTATCCTCTTACGACACTCCCCTCGTACTTGTTGTCCTCTAGCATGGGCTCTAGCTATGTCCGGATTGCACTTTGATTGAGGACGCACCAGATAAACAGATGGAGATACTTCAGGCATTTTAGCACGTTGGTTTGATGAACAAGGTTTAGAACTCTGCTTC
>JBBYHL010000001.1:11255172-11268320 GCA_038381835.1 Adansonia madagascariensis | reverse complement strand
TAAATAAAAGATTTTATGCTTTTTGTTTTGATCTTCTTCGACTTTCAGTCAACTCATAATAACCTTTCAAATTTTTCAAACTTTTTCATCAAATCCTCCACACACACACACATATATGCTTTCATATTTTATCGTCGGTCCAAGTTCAAGTTGGACCGACCTGGGGTAAATTTTATTATATTAAAAAATTATTTTAAAATTAATATTTATAATTAAATTTAAATAAAAAATAATTTTTTATTATTTAAATAGTATTTGAGCAATTTTGAATTAGCCTAAATTAATAAAATTTGTACTTAAACTTGATCCATTAACAAGTTCAATTGAGGAGATGTACATGAGTTCTAACAGACTATATAAGATTCGATCGGGTTTTGGGTATCTTTCTACAAGGTTCAACTAGAGCTTTTTTCAAGTTTATCAAGCTTAATTTTTAAATATATATATATATAAATAATAATTTTAGATGTATTTTAATATTAAAATTACATAAAATATTTTCAAGTAGTATCTTAAAACAAGTTGTATTGAGCCTAATTGTTAAAATATTTATTCAAGATCTGACGTGACTCAAGTTGAACACCCTTGTTTTTGATTGAGCCCAATTTCATTGGATCAAAATAATCTTTTCCAGCCCGTTTGGAAATCTTAGGCTCAAACCCAATTTTTATAAGGGCTAGCCGTCTCATTCAAATAAAAATTTCTCGGAAATTTGGTCAGTTTTCTTTTCCAAAACCCTTCAAAAACAATTTTAAACCCTGCGGAAATTTTGTATCTTCATCGAATTTTAGTTAATTATTCTGAACAAAAAAATAATGGATTCTCAAATTGATTCAACGAAAGAAGAGAAATTAAAGTCTCTCTTGGGTCAGCTTGAATTAGAGCGTGGCATTTTCGAAAGAATTGTTTACAAGAACAAGAACCAGCATAGGAGATCAGCATATTTTCAATATCTTCTAAAGGTTAATTTTATTTCTTCTTTTCTTTAATAATTTTTTGGGTTTTAGTTTCTGGGGTTTGTTTGGATGATGGGAAAGTTGAGAGAGTGAAAGAAGAGAAGATAAATTTATAGGAATTTTGGGTTGTGTATGACATTTTCTTTCAGAAAAGATAAATACCCAGTTTGAGAAACTAAATGTTTGGTTGCTGAGAAAGCTAAGAGGGGAAAAGAAAAGGACTTTAGAGCTAAAAGTTCCGAACTTTTCTGTTTGTTGCTTTAGTTGAAGAAGGAACGATTCAAAATCCATGTTTTACTAGGAGATGATTTATATCACCAGTTTAATACTCGAAGTATTCGTTTTCCTTTTACTGCATTATGTTAATTCTATTTTCTTCTTATGCATGTCAATTGTTTGTGAAATTAGGTAAGGAGGGACTTGAGACTGTTGAAATATACTAATTTGGAGGAATTACTAAGTTCCTGCTTTTTAGTTATCACTGGAAAAAGACCTAAACAAAAGTTGCAGCTTCTAGAAAGGTACGCATGTTAACAATTAGTACGTTTACATTTGATCGGTATGAACTTGACAGATGATGAATAAAGATTTGAAGCATTTATACATGTATTTTGAATACTGCCTTAGGCTTCACAAGAAGAATAGAGAGGAAAAAAAAAAAGTGGTGCATTTGTTTTCTGTTGGTTGATGCAAATTTTTGGTAGCTTAGGGAGCTTAAGCTTAACATCAAATTGATTAATTATACTGCAGCCATGGATATATAGAAAAGGAGGTGATGCGACAATTAGGTTGCAGTATTGTCTCACTTGATAATCAATCTCATACTCAAACTTTAATCATATCTTTTCCTACAATAAGATATTGACACATATTCACCAGATACTAAATTTAGGGGTTCGTTTGTTTTGTTTGCTTTGCAGTTTGAAGAGGAGAAAGTATGATGTTGGAAAACCTAATTTTATGGAGCGACTTTTGGGAGCAGCACGCTTACTATCACAAGTACATATTTGGTTCTCTTTTCCTCCTCTTCCTACATTGTGGCTACTGCCAGTTTGCTGAAAATTATTATCTGTATGATCTATGCTAGCTTTATTTAAGAGGGTTGTATATGTCTCTCTGATTTCCAATAATGAATCTAAATTTTATTGCCAGACTTTGCCTTTGACCCAAAAAATTTAATGTTGATGCCTTCAGTCTTAGATTTATCATCTTTAGAATTTTTTTTTACGTTATTGTGTCTTTAGTCCTTTCTCTTCTATGCATATACGTTGTATCTCAACTTCATCTTTTCCCTTGTTTAATGTTTTTGGTTCTACTAGACAGGTAAAAAGTAGTTAACATAATGTTGTAAATATAAAAACTCAAATATTCTATCCACATTTGCAGATTATAGTGTTTTACTTCTGTGATGACTTTTATTAGCATGATTTTTTGGTATCTTTGCATGTGAGCAAATAGCATAACCTAGAGGCAATTGAGCCTGATGCAACTATTGAGGACCGTACTGGCCAAATAACTATGTAATTATATGGATTCATTCCTGCTTTCTGCCTCATGCTCTACCCCACTATGTATATAATGGATTCGCTGTTTCTGTTGCAGATTGTTGAGCCGATGTTGAGGGCAGCAACGTATCCTCTATCAAGTTCTATTATTAAATTGGATATTACATAAAGGATTCGGAAACTTTAAAATTGAGATTGAAAGCTCACTTTACATTTTGTTTTGTGTTAATGGATTAGGTAGTGACAAGTATATTGACAAATCCTTAAAATATACATTCTAATGCCATCGAAGAAATTCTATCTTCTTTTGACAACCCTGACTATGCTATAGTGAGGTATCTACTTTGCTAGCTCGCTCATTTTTTATGGGATTTTCTCTGACTGTTTTAACTCTCCTTGCGCGCCTTCGAGTTTTGGTTCAACAAGTAAGTTTAAAACCTTCCAATTAATAGTCAAATTCTGTAGAAGCAGTTTGATACCCCAGTTGGGTAATAGTGTGACTGCATTGATCAAAGTTTACATGGTTACTGGACCTGTTATAAATTTCATGAAATTCAGCCGTTGTTTTCCATTTGCAGATTTTACTTGATATTGTCCCGGTGTACAACACTGTCTGTTCTCTCTCCCAAAAGAAGCACTCCATAAAAATAACTCATGAAGGAGTTGAGGTTGATCCATGCTTCATATTTGATAGATTCTTTTGCTCCAGAACCATTACTTTCTTCTAAAGTCCAGTTGCTTAGAGTGGTGCCTTAGCCCTTTTACTTCACAATGATGCAGGTATATAGAGAGTTTTATCCAAAAAAAGAGGACTATGTCACCCTAGGGTGTTTCTGGGATACGGATAAGTTTGTATTGGTTGAGAGGAGAAATATATGTGAGATTGAAATGCAAGTAGGGGACAATGGTGGAGAAGTTTCAGTAGGAGGTAATGCAGTGCGATATGAGACTATCAAGTCTTTTCTTGGAGGTAAAAACATTCATCGACAAGACTCTTTGCTAGGACACGTTAATTAATACACGGTCTTCTGATCCATTAAAATATAGCTGCCTTAATGCCCAGTTTCAAGCTGATGAGATTTTGGTTCAATAATTTATTTTTTGACACTAACATGTTACATCAATGTCTATTGTAGATGATGAACCAACTACTGAGAAGGCTGATGCAGAAAAATTAACTCGTAGGAAAGAGCTGAAAACCGACTTCATAACAAACCCTGATGATGAGGACTGGAAGCGGGTTGAAAATTCTGCTGAAAAAGTAGATACCCCTGTTGTTGCAGAAAACCCTGGGCTGAAAAATGTATCCCAAGCTCATTTGCTTGCGGACACTGGCACGTCTGCTTCTGATAGCTCGGATAGGTTAAAAGTGATGTCTAATGCAAGGAAAGTGGCATTTGTATCAGTGAAAAGGCCAGCTGTATCTTCAACAGCAAATCCAACTGATCTTCCTTCAAAAGAAACTGGAAGCAATGGAGGTGACAAGACAGATGCATTTTATAGCTTGCTTACCCGTGGAAACCTCAATGATAGTCTCTTTGGATGATTGATCAATTCAAGAAGCCATTCTTTCAATTTCGTTCATGATTAGTATTCTGTAATTCCTCTGATACCAATCTTGGAAAGAATGACCGCAGTGTTAAAAACACCAGTCCAGCTGGTTGAACCAAGAGCAGGTGACCCGTTAGGTATTGATGATCAAGTCAGCTATTACCGGTTGAACATGTAAAAACCTAAAAAACACGTTAAAATCGGTGATGAGGTTTAAACTTTTATCCTTCTAAATTTTATATTAAAGATCATATTATTGAATTAAAATATATATTTTTATTACCTACTTGTTATAGTTAAATACTTATTTACAATTAAAATTGCATAATATATTAATTTTTTTTAATACAATCAGATGGTTTAATCAATGCATCCGGTTGAGTAGGTTAAACCGACAATGGAAGGATGAAATACACATAATTCCCACTGCACTGGAACACCTGAAGACTTGCTTGTTATCAAAATCTTGGTTATCCAAGAGGATATTTCATTTTTAAATATGACATTGAAAAATCCGAACATTTATTTTAGAGAACATAAAACATTATCAATAGGAATGGAGCAGGAAAACAGCTACCAACAAAAATATAACATAGAAATGAATCCAAAAATTAATACACATTATGTTTCTCATCATTATATTTCAGTTCTTTCACATGTTTTCTTAGGAATTTTAAGTCCAAACATGCTGTTCTTAGCAACTCCACAACTTTCATAGTTTCAATCAATGGATAACGGGCTTCAGAGGATGTGCTCTAAGGTTTGACAAGTCAAGTGCAGAATCAAGCTCTTCATCTAGTTCACCAACAACACTTCTGCAAGAATTTAAAGAATAAAAGTTAAGGAACAGCTTACAGCAAGCATATACAGGAAGTCAAACCAAATTCACAACAGCAAATCTGGAATAATTAATCGAAAAAGAAGCAGAAAAATGACATACATGTTGTCGCCTCTTATTATGTACAAACCCAATACAAGTTGCTGAACACCTTCCTGCAAATTTCAACTCGAAATTAACAATATAAAAAAACCTATTCCAAGGGTACAAATTATATTTAGGGATGAAGATAACAAGAATAGAGGTGAAAGGATCAAATGAAGGTAATGAAGTTGTTTATAAGTGAATAATTGAAACTTGTCAAAGTATTATATGATAAAGAAAAACCTGTTCGATAAACTAGATGCTAGTGATTGAATGAATAGACAATAAATAGATAGCTTGTTGAATAAGGGCGCAAACCTTGGTGGAATACACACGTTCATGAGATTCGTCGAGAATGATATTTGTGGCCTGGTCAAAGCCTTTTAAAACACCCTGTGTATTTGGGAGAAGAGTGACAAAGGAGTAATGGGGGCAAATTAGGATCTCATCGAAAATAAAATAGGTTAGAATTAGGCAATTAAAAGAAGATCTTATTTGAAAAGATAAAGAAATGCATAGTAAGAATTCCTTAACATACCACTATGTTTCGTCCATCATTGGTAATGACCGAGATTGTCTCTGTACGTAAAGGAAATGATTCAGAGACAGAGAGAAAGAGACAGACAGATAAGAAAGGATAAATGACGCCAATGCGCTATCAACTTTGACCAAAAATGCCAATCAAGAATATAAGACATAGAGAAAGAGTTCGAAAGTTGACTCGTATTCAGCCCCACTGTTCATTTGCCTTTAAATGCTATACTTAAAACATTCCAAGAAACAAAGGGGTTATCACAATATGCTTACGATCTACAAGAGACTCAAGTCCAGGGCCAGTTGACATTTTGAAGCTCTGAAAAGCAGTGAATGTGATTATCAGGACAGAACAGCAATTTTCTGCACAAGGAAAGGGAGGATATAAGGTCCCGAGGACAAATTCATGCATAAAAATAAGTAGACAAGACATATTACAATAACACAAGAAAAAGATCCCCACATAATACTATCAATTCTGTCTGTCATATGGAAGAACCAAAGGTCTGCTTACGAAAAATCATTGAAAATAACGTAGGAACAAATACTTCATAATTCAAATGCATTGTAACTCTTCAAACTCTCACACCGTAGACAGCTTACTCCTAAGACTTAACTACCTATATGTCTCAATGCTATACATCTTCAAAATTTCCTTTTAGCATCACAGAGACAAATTTGATAATAGAGCCAAATCTGTAAGGCAAATAGTAAGAGAGGCCTAGAGCCCTATAAAACTGGATTTCAATGTTTTGTCTGTTGTCAGCAGTAATCATCCAAGCAATATATTGAATGAAAATCGATATTTGTGAGTTATGAACGGGCCAATATATCTTTTTCTTTGAGATAGAAAGTTTCACGAGAGAAATGAAAACCTGGCAGCAATGCTTAAACTTTAGCTTCGAATAACCCAGGCTAACGACACCATTCTTCCCACAATATCAATGTAACTCAAGAGCACATTTCAGAAACCAAATTTGTAGCTTTAAACAGAATAACATTCAATAGAAGTTCTTCACTTGATTATAGTCCAACTTTTAAGCATACTACTTAAAAAAGAGTCCAATTCAGAAGCCCACCCACTGCACTAAACAACAAGAAAGACCCATTACTATAGACAAACAAAACAAAAGGAATCACTTACTTTCAACTTCAACTCAGATTTCAAAATCACTAATTTCAACAAACCCAAGTCTCAAAATCTCGTATTTGATCATATTAACAACTCAAAAACCATAAATTGAAATAAAAAGGTTACCATATGAAGCGACAAGAAATCATTAAAGATGTGCAAATTAAAAACAGAAATTTTAACAGAGAGAAGCTCAAACCTGAGAGTATGGCGCAGCTTAAGGGGTCGGTTAGTAAGCCGAATATTTGTCGGGTCTGGTTTTCCAAAGTCTGTCGTCTGAGTTAGGGTAGAGAGAGAGGGAAAAAGAAGAAGGAAAACAAACAAAAGCATTGACAATACGTTGCGGGAGTGTGGGCTTTTATTTGGAAGGTACTGACGTGGCGTAATCTTTGCTGTAGATTACTTTTTCAAAAATTACGTGGCATTTCATCTTCCCGTTAACAAGCTTGTAAATTCATTGATTGCATTTTCTTTTTGAATTTTAAAAAATTTATTTTATTTTTACTTTGTAAATTTAAATAGAGTTCTAAAATCAGATTAACCTTTAAATCATTTTTTAAAATAAAAGATACAGAGAAATATTTATAAATTTGTTGAATGCAATTGCTATAGATTTTTATTTAAATTAAAGAATAAATTTTGTGATTTGTTGTTTAATATTATAAGAGAAATCATGAAAGAAATTTTTGCTGTTTAGTATTTATCATGGGACCTCTTTTGTACGAAGTGCTAAGATTGGATACTGACCCAACACAATAAATATCCCATTTGCTTTTATTTTATTTCATCAGGTTTAAGTGGTTAACTATTGTTAACTGTAAACTGCAACGGTGCCAAAACCATGCCTTGTCCGAACCTTAAACGTCCTCGTTTCCTTGATATTTTCAAATGTTCCCAACAGTGAATTGGAACTTAAAGATTTGTTATTTAGTTGAAAGAATTGTATTGAAGCATTGTGAAGAAAAAAAGTAGTTTTAAGGCAGAGAAAAATGGTGAATGCAATTCTTTATCATCAAACTTCACCATTGCTTCTCTTTCAATGTTTTTCATCTTCTCATTCTTCTCCTCCACCTCATATTCACAGGTATCATCAACTTCTCCCCTTCTCCTAATTGATCGTTTTTTTATGGAATTCTTCTTCTTTTTGCTGCTTCCGATGAGCAAGATTCACCTTTTTTTGTGTTAAGTTATTATTTTTCGTTTCTGGGTTTCATTCATTTAGCATAATTATTGGTTTTTGGTTGAAGTTTTTTTTTCCCCCTGAAAGTTGAGAAATCATGAAAGAGAAATGGTAGCTTGAAGAGGGTGTAAAAATGGTGAGAGTGCTGCTTGTTTTACTTGACATGTTGTCGTTAATTATGAGGAAATTTGAGAACCTTTTTAGCAAGATGATAATAGCCTGCTGCTTGCCAATTATATATGTTTTAGGCTGTAAAAAGATTCGGATTTTGCATATGCCTTGTTGATTGGTTTTTGGATTGTTAAAACCCCCATCAACATACCTCATACACATTTTATTTCTAAACTCCTGCGTTTGACATTTGACTATGTTGCTTATTACAGGGGACTGCCTGGAAAGCTGATATTAAATTGCTCCATCAAAAGCCCTCCCTCAAGTAAAGTTGTAGCAACTCATATTGTTTCTGGCCTTGCAGCCTCATTGATATTTCTCTCTCCAACAAACCAGGTGAGGTGGTTGTATTTCTTCTAGTTCTAGTGGTTTTGTCTGTGTTTTCTTAACTCTGAAATATTGTTACAAGTTACTTGGGAAAAGCTTAGGTCCCATCACTATTTAATGAATTTATCCAAAGAGGTTTGTCTAATCGTTCATTGTCTCTCGAAGATCGCGTTATAAGCTTCTGTTTTGTATCAAAAAGACATCCCTACATACGATTTCCCACTTTCAGGCTTCAAAGTTGTCAAGTCTATGTTTGGATAAGTATTTTCCAATTTTTTGATAATTGATCATTCTGGAAAAGTTGGTTGTTTCATTTTCTCAAGCTGCCCTCGTGTAGAAATGTATTGCAGTTCTATCTTTTTGCCAGACCTTAAAGTTTGTGAGTATTAATTGTGTTGAATTTGCAGGAAAAGCTCATAGGCATACAAAAGCATAGCATTGCAGTAGAGAATTCTATATGTTTTAAATTTAATCACCTTTTATTGGCAGGTTCTTGCGGCTGATTTATCTCATCACCGCAGCATCTGCCAGCTTGCAAGTGCCGTGGATAATAAGCCAACTCTTCCACTTGAACAAGAATCTGGTGAAGGAAATGGGAAGCTAATGATGATGAGAGGCATGACAGCAAAGGATTTTGATCCTGATAGATATGCTGGAAGGTGGTTTGAAGTAGCCTCACTCAAACGTGGATTTGCTGGACAGGGTCAAGAAGACTGCCATTGCACTCAGGTAATATGTTTGCCTATGGCCAGTCATATTATAAATATTTATAGTTTTTATGCAAGCTTCACTTAACCATATGCAGTTGCCAGTTGGAGTATGCAGAAAGCTAGTTTTGTCAGAACTGGAACCAATTACTAGTTGCCTATCTCATCTTCATAACTACATTAGATTCATCTTGTCAAAACTGTTTTTGATTCCCAAAATTTGATTTGTTAAAACCATGTTGTAATCAATCAAATTTGCAGGGTGTGTATACTTTCGACATGAAAACACCAGCCATACAAGTTGATACATTTTGCGTTCATGGAGGGCCTGATGGATATATTACTGGTATAAGAGGAAAGGTTCAATGCCTTTCAGATGAAGATTTGGTGAAGAATGAAACAGATTTAGAAAAGCAAGAGATGATTAAGGAGAAGTGTTACCTTCGTTTTCCTACACTGCCTTTCATCCCCAAAGAACCTTACGATGTGATTGCTACCGACTATGACAATTTCGCCCTTGTTTCAGGAGCAAAAGACACAAGTTTTATCCAGGTAACTGTATAATATATTTCTATGTTGGTCTGACTTTTATTATTTTTCTTAAAGTATTCGTGTTCGACATATTTTCAGACATTAGTATGGAGACAAAAAACCTCTAAATAGATGAAAAACTTAAAAAAAAAATTGAACGTACTCATATCGGACGCATACCCGTATCTGATACTTATATTCAAGTTCGAGTAATATAGGTATATTTGACGGAGCTTACATTAAATACTCATTATAAATCAATAAGAAATTACTGTAAATTGTCAGTTCAGAGATACATAAATTAATCTTGATCTTGTTAGTACATATGCTTAAGGTTTTTGGATTAGAATCACATTGCTTTTTATTCCACATAGTTACGGACTCAAGCTGTTCAACAATACTGATGGGGATGAACTGCAAATAATCATAATTTTACTATTTTAATTGCAAAACTAGTAATATTTTCAACTGCTTTCTTTTTGTTGTCAGCTGCAACCACAGCTCAATTCTTATAGTATGTTACTTAGGATTCGGGTGTGAGTGTCGAATAAGGGTGTGTGTCTAACACGGATATATTCAATTTTTTTCAAGATTTTCATGCATTAGGAGGGTCCTTGGAGGACTGTATTCCCATGCATGTCTGGACATGCATTAGACGCAATTACTTTAAGAAAAACGAGAAGTCGGAGCAACATAGCTTAGAGTAATACACCAGTGGATTCAGTTTCTTAACTTAATGTTTCAGATCTACTCAAGGACACCTGAGCCAGGACGTGAGTTCATAGACAAGTATAAAGCATACTTAACGAATTTCGGGTATGAGGCAAGTAAAATCAAGGACACCCCACAAGACTGTCAAGTGATGTCTAATAGTCAGCTGGCTGCTATGATGTCCATGTCTGGAATGCGGCAAGCTCTAACCAATCAATTCCCTGATCTAGAACTAAAGGCCTCTGTTGAATTGAATCCTTTTACAAGTGTATTTGACACTTTGAAGAAGCTTGTTGAGCTTTATTTCAAGTAGATCTTTTAACTTCCATAGCCGCCATTTCTTTTCTGTATTTCAGCATAGAGTTATACAATACATTATTCATCAGACTCTCTATCTTCCATTCATATATGTAACCGGATTTAAGGACAGTTGAATAAAGAAAAAAAAAATTGGTGTTTGGTGTATTAATCATTTTTTGCCCCGTTAAAGGGCAAAATGATCGAAGATAGCTTATATTTACGAGTTATTAATTTCAATAGCTTGAGTGTGGCTTGATCTTTTGAAGAGTTCTCTTGAATCTTCCGTCAGCTCCATACTTTAAGCTTTTGATTTGAAAAATGTTCAGCGATGAAGGCATTTTTGAAATTGATTTTTCAATCTTCGTGCCACTCCATTACAGTGCAGGTACTAGTACTTCTTCAGGGAGGCTAACTGGTTTTGCATTGATCCGTGTAATGGTATTGAAATTATATCGAATACAAATATTTAAAAAAATAAAAAATTCAAGTAACATAAAGTTTCATTATTTGAGAACTTAGCTATGTAACTGAAACAAAAATATTACATAACATAATGGGCATAACAATGTACAAAAATTAGGGGGAAAATTAAGTGCAGTGATTTAAATAGTTTGGTTCATCAAGGTCAAGCCTTTTGCATGGAAACGCCAAGAATGAAGTCTTTTATTTCTTCATTAACAGCCCTATCAAGGGCAGTACGACCATCTGCGTCCTTGACATCATAGCTAGCTCCAGCTCTCAACAGCTCTTCAATTTTCGGCTTGTCGCCTTCCGAGGCAGCCAGCATTAGCAAGATGTCTACTGGGTGAATGTTTTGGCTCAAAAGAGCTTCCATCTTATCGTAGGAGCCTTCAACAGCAAGCATCCCCATATAGTTGAAGTACTGTCAAAACTCAAAACAAAAATAGCTTCATCAATACAAGGAAAGCTTCTCGCATTTTAAAAGAAAGCAAAAGTTTGGTTCATTATTAGAAGATGAATATAGGGTACTTTTGTACTATGTTACCTTAACTCCTCTAACATAAAATTCAACACGAATATAGAGGTATAAACCTTAAATATATGAAAAAATTTTAAAAAATTGAGATACATATCTATGTTAGATATTCACCTTTCAATCCAAGTAAGGTAGCTTTTGGAACAATTGCCAATAAGAACAAATGTCCCAAGACAACTAATTACTTTTGTCATAGGAAGTGACACGATAATACATTAGAAGATATTGCAAAGTGCTTTCATGTAAGCATCTAAAAGTGTTTTATAGTTTTTTCCAATCAACGTTTACAAGAAGTTTCTGTTATTTTTAACAATTAAACTTGTTCTGTCCTTTAATAGGCTATCTACCACCTTTTTCACATTTCAACATATAAAGGGTTATGATACCCTATGTTAACAGACTGTTCATATTTGAATAAACATATATTTGGATATGAATATTGAAGAACTTGAAGAAAAATTAAAATATCATTTGATACTCACCTCCAAATTCGGGTTCTTGACAACGTCTGATGTATCGCGAGAAAGGGGGAAATTCATTTCTTTCAAGCATTTCCTTTCTTTCAAGCATAGTATGAAAGGGGGAAATTCATTTCTAATATGTAATAATGTCTACGCCTTCCCTAAGCCTCGAATTTCTAACCCCTTTTCTTCATTACCAACAACTAATAAGTATTAATTAACAAGAAAAGTAGCATTAAAATTTAACAAGCTAACAACACCCATTAAACCAATAATCTCAGACATTTTATAACCTGAACAAACTGAACCTAGTGAACAAAGAAAAAAAAAAAAAAGAAAAGTATAGAGAAGAACCTGCTCAACATCATCTCTATCAAAATCATCTCTAGTCTGGCTTCCATAAATGCCAGCACCTTCAGCATCAACACCATTCTTACCAAACTTGAACCAGCATTGAGTTCTTGAACCATTGGAGGGTCCAATTCTTGAAGGCCTTACCCAAGATAGAGAGTTTTGAGTACCCAGAAACTTGGAACCGAGTTTTGGCAAAGATGATGGAAGAGAATTTATGGGTTTTGAAGTAAAGGGTGTTTGTAAAGTACATGGGATTGAAGCCATTGATTCTACTGATTTTGTTTTCTTTTTTTTTTCTTTTTTTTGGTTCTGAGAGACAAGCAAATGAAAGTGGTTTTGTATCACTTCAGTTTCTATCCACTCGTGTATTGGGAGAAGAAATGTTCTAGTGTCTTTTGTTTTGTTGCATATTATCTTGCATAAGTGTTGGTGGCCGTTGATTTGTTTGACTATGTTAATATTATAGGATGAACATATATATATATTACTTTTTGGTACAAAGATCAAACTTATGTTTAAGCACAGTGTTCTTACTCAATTCAAGAAACCTGCACGAGTATTTCTTGTCATAATTGATAAAAAAAAATGTTAAAAAATTTACTTGATTAACCTTTTTTTTTAAATATTTTCAATGGTCAAAACTTCCAGGATGTTAAACCTCTGATTTTTTTTTTTTAATCTTATTCTCAAAAGAAATTTAAGAATTAGTATTACGGCTTTCAATTGCTTCACATCTTTGTTGGCCCAAGAAGAAAAATGGAATAAAAGGGCAGAAAAATTAGAGTGGCCCAATAAGCCCACAGAAAGAG
>JBBYHL010000001.1:11236654-11249426 GCA_038381835.1 Adansonia madagascariensis | reverse complement strand
AATATCTTAATTTTTAGAAGATATTTAGAAACATCTATTAATTAAACCCGACTAAAACTTGTTATCCACACAAACTTTGGGTCAATTCACCGAAGAAATGCAAATGATTAATTTCAATCATTGCAGGAATAACAAATCAACTAGCAAGTCCTAACAAATCTCAACTCCAAAGTTACATCACTTTTGCGTGTGTATGTATATATATATATATATATATATCACTTGATCAGCAATGTCCCATGTTCAAAAGGTTCGATTTCTTACTAGTGGGCCCTTGTATTACAAAATCTGACCAATCAAAACTAACGGTCTTGACCCTTTAATCACTACAAGCCCTAACTCTCCAAAAACAAATTAAACGTTTCTAGTGTCAAATTTAAACCTTGATTGGTTCCCTTAATCCTCTTTTTAACTAAATCTTAAAAAAAAAATGAAGTTTTTGATTAAAAAAAATCAAAATCCCCTCTTTCTTTCATCTCACAAGAATTAGTCCCCTTAATTCCATCTTTCAAAGCTCCCTCAAGTCTCTTTCTTCATCAACTTTCCTTTAAATATTTGCAAAATCCCATTTTTTTTTTCCTATTCACAGAATAACTTCATTTACTAAAAAAGTCCCCTTTTTTTTCTTTTGTTTCAGTTTTTAAAATCACAATTTCCTTTAGAGATTCCCACATTTTCTCTCATTGAACTCCAAAAGTCTCCTTCACCAACTTTTCTATCAATGTATAAAAAACCCATTTTTTTCCCCTTAGTAGAAAACTTTCCCATTTCCTCAAAATCCCATCTTTTTCCCTTTGTTGAATTCCCATTTCTTCAAAAACCTATTGTTTTTCTTCTCATTGTTTTGAAATGAGTAATTCCCAAGCACCAAAATCAACAAAAGCTTCACAGGCTTCAACTTTACCTCCTCCTTCAAACCCTCAAAAACCCTCTTCACTTTCTTCTCATCTTACAATCGTAGAACTAAAGCAAAGGATTTTAACCTCAATTTCCAAGCTCTGTGACTGTGACACTTACCAAATAGCGGTTGAAGATCTTGAAAAGATCATCCAATCTCTTTCCCCTGACTCCCTTTCCATGTTACTCAATTGCCTTTTTTTTTCTTCCAATGATCCAAAATCAGCTGTAAAAAAGAATCTTCAAGGTTACTTTCAATGTTGTGTAATCGCCATGGTGAATTGGCAGCTCCCCATTTGACTAAAATCGTTGCCCACATTGTTAAAAGGCTGAAAGATACTGATTCCGGGGTGAAAGATGCTTGTCGCGATTCAATTGGGGCCCTTTCAGGGCAGTATTTGAAAGGGGAGAGTGTGGGGACCGTGGGGGGATTGTCTGTAAAGCCATTGTTTGAAGCAATGGGGAACAGAACAAAGGTGTGCAATCTGGTGCAGCAACATGTGTGGCTAAGATGGTGGAATGTGCAGCTGATCCTCCTTTGGCTACTTTTAAGAAGTTGTGTCCGAGGATCTGCAAGCTGTTGAATAATCAGAATTTCATGGCTAGGGCTTCGCTTTTGCCAGTAGTGGCGAGTTTGTCACAGGTTTAGGCATGTCGTTGTTTTTAGCTTGATTGTGATGATGTACTTTGTTCATAGGCCATTGATGGTTTATATTGTTTGTTTTCTTGATGTTAAATGGCAGCTTAAATGAAAGTCTTGTAGTTTCTTAATTGGTTTACTATGTGCTTGTTTATCTGGCTGGTAACGTGCATCTTGTTATATTTGATCGTGCAATTTTTTTGGATAATTTCAGAAAAAGGAACAAATTTTCGTTCGGTGAAAATTATGATGACCTTGTTGCAGGTGGCAGCAATTGCTCCTCTGAGCTTGGAAGCTTTACTGCAAAGCATCCATGAATGCCTTGGGAGCACAGACTGGGCAACTTGGAAGGCTGCTGGCGCTTTAATTGCCCTGGCTCTGCATTCAAGTAACTTGATTGCAGATAGAGCATCTTTAACAATAACATTACCGGAGGGTTGCCGTTTTGACAGGGTAGCTTTCCAGAGCTATTTCTCTGTCATATAATGTTCGTATGTTTACACTCAATGCCATATGTATAATCTGTGGTTATTAAATTTTGATACTTTGTGGACTTCACTGGTCCAAGACCATCTAGTTCTTTTTCCTCTTTTCATGCATGGATCTGGTCTGTTCACTTGGGGCAAATTATGTGCTACTCTCAACAAAGATCTCCTCTTTTGTTAGTGTGTGTGTCTTGTAGGGGGGGGGGGGCGGGGGCGGTAGAATAATTAGACTAATTGTGTGACAGAAAGTGTGTAGGGGTAATAGATAATATGTGTTTGGACTGGAGGAATTCGTGCTTTCTGAAATGATTTCGAAGAAACTTTTGATTGGAAATTTATGATTGAGGAGGTCAAGGGTATTGTTTGATTCCTTACTAATGGATGTTACTCAAGCATTGTAATACTCTAAATGATGTTGTTTGCAAGCGTTTATCATTCACTATCATCCCTTTTTAATGGTGCATATATGCTGTTACCCAACACTGCCTTATGGAATTTTTCCTGTTGAATAATGTTTAATTATCGTTTAATCAGGTGAAACTGTGAGAGATACATGACTGAAGCATTGCAATTATGGAAGAAGGTTGCAGGGAAAGGGGGTGGTGGAGCTGCAGATGAACAGAAAGCCTTGTCTAATGGTAAGCATGTTAGTTTTGTGCTTCTAAGTTTTCTGGTGTTGCCTTTCTGATGTTTAATCCTTTTTTCTTATTGGATAAATGTATTTCAATTAATGCTGTAGATGGTGACAATCCTCGATCAACTGAATCAGAACCAAATAATCCAGACTCAAGAAGAAGGTTCAATGGTATGGGAAACAACCAGGCGGATGATCTTCTTGCATCTTCCAGCAGCAAAAACTGTAAAATGGAGAGAGGAGTTGCTGGTATGCAGGATAAATGGCTGATGAGAAGATACCTGTGAAAGACCTAAGAATAAGGACATTTGATGCTGATGGCAGGATAGATGTAAATCCAAGGGAGCCATCTGGAAATTGTTTGGGTTTCTCCAAGGTGGATGGACAGTCTGAAGGGTCCTTCATCAGCGACAAAGGAAATTTGTTGGCTATCCAGAGGCAGTTATTGCAGCTTGAGAGGCAGCAAGGGCATCTAATGAGCATGTCGCAGGTTTTTCTCAACTCTGCATTTAGGATTCCAGTGAATGCTTTTCTGATTGATAAGATTCATTGTTATGTTGCAGGATTTTATGGGTGGTTCTCATCATACCATGGTAACTTTGGAGAACAGAGTTAGGGGTCTTGAGAGAATTGTTGAAGACATGGCTAGGGATTTATCAATATCATCAGCCAGGAGAGGTAGTAATTTTATGGTGGGGTTTGAAGGATCGTCTAATAGATCTTTAGGGAAGTATAATGGCTTTTCTGACTATAGTTCCAAATTAGGTAGGCTAATTCCATATGGAGACAGGTTTGCACAATCTGCTGGAATTGCTGCAGGTGGGAGGGGAAGGTGACCTTCTTGGAGATCTGAAATACCTGATGATTGGGATTTCCCTGCATTTGGTGCTTCCAGGAATGGGCAAATTGCATCAAGAAGAGCTCCAGCTAGTGGTAGCCTAGATGGTAGATCACCCAAATCAGAACATGAGAGTGATCACGTTGGTGGCAGGAGAGCTTGGGATAAGGGTCCTGCGCCAGTGAGGCTTGATGAAGGGCCTTCTGCTAGAAGTGTCTGGCAAGCATCAAAGGATGAAGCTACCTTGGAAGCAATTTGTGTAGCTGGTGAGGATAGTGGAGCATCTTGAACAGGACAGGTTCCTGAATTGACTGCCGAAGCTGTTGGAGATGATAATGTAGGAGCTGAGCGAGATCCAGTCTGGACTTCTTGGAGCAATGCAATGCATGCCCTTCAAGTAGGTGATATGGATTCTGCTAATGCTGAAGTTCTGTCTACAGGGGATGATCTCTTGCTTATAAAACTAATGGATCGATCTGGTGCTATGGTTGACCAACTATCGCATGAGGCCTTGCATGCTATCGTGCAAATTCTTCTGGAGCAGAATTTGTTTGATATCTGTCTATCCTGGATTCAACAAGTCTGTGTTCTCAATCTTTGATCATTTTAGTCCAAGCTGCTTTATTTTGACATTTCTTTCTCAGGTTCCTAATTAGTTTTATTTCTCCTGTAACTTTTCAGCTGCTAGAAGTGGTATTAGAAAATGGACCTGATACATTGGTTATTCCCCTGGAGTTGAAGAAAGAGCTTTTGTTGAATTTGCCTGAGGCAGCTTCCACATTGGACCCACCTGAGGATTGGGAAGGTTTGGCGCCCGACCAACTTAGATTGCAGTTAGCATCAGCCTGAGGAATCGAGCTACAACAGTTCGACAAGTAATCCATGCTGGTTTTGAAGTCATGTGTTGGGCTTGCAAACTTCTTGATTCGGATACTAGTTCAGTAGATTTATTATACATGAAGTAAAAATGGCAAGTGAAAGAAAGAAAAAAGGTTCAAAAAAAGCAATGATGGCATTGTGATATGAAATATAGATTGTTTCAAAGCTGGGTTAGGCTACTTATACATTTTTGTATGTCATGTAAGATTAGTGACCTGTGATGTAATTGTAACTACAAATGATATCGTTTTACCCAAGACATTACTTTAAAGAGTAATATCATACCGTGATCAACTGTCGTGACGTTACTTGCAAAATACATCCAGACAAAAGCTTTGGCGTTACCATGGCCTAAGGTCATGATAGTTTACATTAACATATGTTTCATGCTGATTGCTATCTTTATACTGGCTGAGCTTAATTCCCACGTGTCAGACAGGCTAAGGAACCGGTTCTTCGCAGGTTTTTCTTATATTTGCCGTAATTAAAACAAAGCAACCAGGCTCAGATGTGGCTTTTTACAAAAGACGGTGTTCTAATGGTTTTGAAACTTGCGGATGCTTCTGACATATTACATTTCCATTTAACACTCTCGGCTATCTAGCGTATAACTATTGAACAGCATGAGTTACATAAAATGAAACACAATCAAGATTTTACCTTCATTTCTCAATTAAAGGATGGAAATAAGAATTAGTATTACAGAATTTTACAAGGAACTAACTAATTAGAACAATAAATTTTCTATGCACGTGGCGCTGCACTCTCTATTGCCCTAACCAAGACCCCAAAGCAAGCATGCCACTAATCCACAAGGAAACCCGACCGCCACGTCACGAAACAGAAGGTGAAACACCTAAGGAACAGTCCTTAGATATTCAATTATTACAGCAGCGAAGAAAACAAGGGCGATTGAAGCTCCGATATCCTTCTTTATAGGGAAAAAAAAAAAGGAAGCATCTTGCGACTAAGTGTTTGAAACCGAAATTTACATCTGTCAGAGCCGGAAGCACTACCTATTTGGCAGCATACCAGTTTTGAGCACACTTGGCGTCAACGGCTAGGTCAACTTTAAGAATGTTCTTTCCTCCAAAGGGTTTTGACATGCACTCAATAACAATCGCTTTTGCAATCTCGGCTGACTCACTTGGTCCTTCCAAGATTACTTCATCATGAACCTGTTTTTCTGAAGGGTGTTAATTTCCAGAGAATTTGCAGGAAAATGATTTTGTAAAGAGCTACATCAAAATAGTAATCTAAGAAATGAGTTTTGAAGGCTATACAAGTCAGAATAGCAACTAAAACTCGTGAAATGCTTATAGTGGATGAAGACAACATGTGCAAATTTGTGAATAAATAAACATAAACCAAAGCATTGCTAAACATCATTATCAGGTTCCTCGAACGAAACTGAGTCTTCTGCCTTCCTATTTGCCACAGAATAAAGAATATACTTCAATCAAACAAAATCTTTCTAAAGGATAACATCCAAATAACCAATAAAATGGCGATAATATTTACTATTTGAGAGGTAACGTGTACAAAAATGAAGACAATCTTATAAAAAAAGTTCTGGAAGAAATGGAATGCAAAGACTATAATGAAATCATAATAGATGTGACTTTGACTTCCAGAAAGAAGAATCAGAGTGAACAGTCAAAATTTGTTACTTAAAGAATAAAAGTTCAATATAGCCTTGAGACCACCACACAAATGAAAACAAGGTATGAGCACAACGATGAAAATATAAAAAGGCATAACCTGTAAAAGAAGCCTCCACCCAAGCTCCTTTAGACGTTCATTCTTTGATATTTGTAACATAGCACACATTGCAACATCAGCAGCACTTCCCTGCAACACTCAACTAGATTAGAGAAAGAGGAAGAGGGAGAGAGAGATAGTTAGTTGAGTGCTTCAGAAAGAAGAGAACCTGCACTGGAGTATTGATAGCAGCCCGTTCAATATGACCTTTTTGAGAACGTGTACAATGAGCAAATGATGGGAAGCGACGAGCCCTTCCGAGCAATGTTTGAACACGCCCGAGTTTCTGAGCTTCATATTTACGCTGTTTCTGCCATTCAAGCACTTCTTGTCTTTCTTTATACCATAGATCAACTGTGTTCTTTGCTTCTTCTACAGAAACCTGAGAGCAGTGCAATCATCGTTACCTTGGTGGGTTAATGAATTTTAAGTTTTAACTGTTTTAGGTTCCAAGGGTACCTTCCAATCCTTAGCAAGCCCCACAGGAGTTTTTCCATATGCAATTGAAAAATTGAGCATTTTAGCTTTTCTTCTTTCAGAAGCAAAGGCATCCTGAAAAAAAAAAATTTTGACCCAGTTGGATTCAGCAATCAAAATCAATCCTAATTACGATAATAGTTAACCAATAATATCCCAAGATACGCAGATTGTATCCAAATCAATGTCCTGTTTCCATTTATAAGTGAACTATGTTGAGCAATGATTTGTATCTTTTTAAATTGCAAAAGCAATTTAGGTCATACTTGAATCACATTCATTGATATGGCAAGATATCTAATAAAAGAATCCAGGATACAGGTAACAAGTTCAATATGTTGAGATAGTGTTTTGATCTTCAAGCTGATTTCTCTTTACGGTTTACACCATTTTAGGTGAATACTCGCAACTAAATTTGATTGCAGATTTTTTAGTTTACCTTTAAAAGTGGAACTGGTGGTTTCTCCTCACCAGGTTGAGGATGCCACTCAAGAAGAACTTCCCTATTTTCAACGGCGTCACGGATATGAGAGTACATGTTCATTGCAGTCCTTGAATGGAAATCTCCACCAGCTTTGAAGGCATCCAACATGCTTTTACAGTCAGCCAGATGTGCAAGAATCCTAAGTTCCAGCTGTAATATGAATTTATATTCTAATCAATACATGAAATTACATGAAAAAGGAAGACAGTTAATTAACTTACCTGCCCATAATCTGCAACAACAAGGGAATTTCCGGGGGCAGCTACAAAGGCCTGACGTATCTTATATCGGTCCTTCTCTAGAGCAGGTTGATTCTGATTTGTGAAAATTAAAAGAAAAAATGTTTATAACATAAAGTTCCCACCCAATACAGCAGGCAAGAGAAGGATATGCAGAGGAATAGCAAAATTATATTTTTGTTTTTGTCATGCCTTACTATTACAACTTTGTGGAGAAATGACCACAATAACGTGGTAGAAAACTATCCTGTGATATGAACATTCAGGCTATAGATAATCTAAAGAAAAACATGGTCCACTGTGTTTCATCTCGAGAAAATTTTGGTCTTTGCTCTCCAACTGACATGGAGGTTGGAGGCATGTATAGAACCTTGAGGTTCCAATAATTCAAATGCTTGCTAAAACAATGGTGGAGAACAAAATAAAAGAAAAATAAACCTGCAAATTTGGTCTCCTGGCAGATAAGCGCCCAGTTTCTGTATTGATATTCAATGAACAATGAACACGCCCGCTCTTGCCTGATACATTACTCCCCTGTGATAAAAAAAGAGATCATTCTCATTGTAAAACATTCCAGGTACAATATTAATAAAGAGCAACTAAATAATAGCTCAAGGAATAAATTACAACAATGCCTTGTTGATTTTCATGACTTCATTCAGACAGAGAGAGGAGTTGCTTTTCAAAGACACTAGCTCTTAAACAAACTTCTGCCTTTTCTTCTTGGCCAAGGTATTCATAATAATGTATTGCAGGTACACGACCACTTAGCATATGTTTTGAGTTATGTAACTGCCATTATGATTACCTACCCTTTTGGTTTTAACCCTCATAATTTTACCAATTGTTAACACCTAGAAGCATCAACCAGCCTGCATGATAAAAAATCAAACTAGCATTTTGATAGCTTCTTCTGTTAATGATAAATTACAATTGACAGGACAAGACATGGTGCAATGATGCTGTCACTCTCACAGTAATATTTCCACACATAATGCAGCACATTTTGGACATAAGCACAACTCTCATCATTCAATAGAAATCAGGAACAATAAGCCCTAGCATAAGTCCTCAACGAAAAAAAATATAAAACATGATACCATAGAGGAAAAGTAAACCAGGCTTAGTAGTAGTAAACTGTAAAAGCTGATCAACACGTATAGGCATCAAAATCACCTGCAAGGGAAGAATGAAGTTGGATATTAGAGAGTCAATAGAGCAAACTTCACATAATGAAGCAATGGCATGGCATGCCTCCATTCCCTCTTCCTTATCCTCAAATGCTGCAAAAGCGGTTCCATATGCAGATGTATCAACATCAGTCATTGTTTCAGGATAATCGTTAATATCATCATCATTGGTCTCCTCTGTGAAATCATATTCTGCAGAAACTTTCCCAGCTAAGGTCTTCAAAGCAACACCACTAACTGAGGGCCAACCAGTGGCAGTGTAAATCTCAGCTGGGAGCTGAACGCCAATGCTACACAGCTTAATAGTGCGAAACTTAGTGGGAGCCTTTTTTCCTTCTTCAATCACATTATCAACATTGGGTATTTTGAAAGTTTTCTCATTAGGAAGACTTACATTTGGATCCTTACTGTAACAAGAAATAATCAAGTTAACGTCAGGGAACTCTACTTTCAAATTTTCAATAGACTCTCACTGTCAGCGCCCTGAAAGTTTTCTCATCAGGAAGACTCACATTTGGATAATGAAAAGTGATGATTGATTTGTTGATGTTATGAATACTTCCATAGATTACGGGAAATAAACATTCATAAGAAACACAATGTTCAGCATTTCTTGCACTGCCCCCATACAACCACCAATAACAGTTTGCGAGGACTTAACGGCAAGAAATTTGAAATCAGAAATGCAATTAGGGTGTTAAGTGTAATTCTGATTTAGGAAAAGATAATATGCATCTTGTTCAGTTATATTCAATATAATGCCTAAATGTGTATGCAATGTGCTGATTAATACTGACATTCTTGAACACAAAATAAGCAATTCGTACCTGTTAAGAATCCCTCCATAAAGAAGTTGGCGGAGCTGAGTATCACTTCCCACATTCATATAGTTGGCATCTTCACAATATCTGGATGCCCAGGTGCGAAACCTATTAGCAGCAATCTCCTGCTCTGCTTTAGCCACCTTCTCTAGCTGAGAAAGATACATTCGATCAACCAACATACCCTCACGTTCCATTTTAACAAGAAGCTCGCCAAATGGTCGCCAGTACTCTTCGTAAAAGTGATACAAGGACTTTCCAGGAACTGGTTTACCATCAAATACCCAAGACATGCTTGATAGTTTGTTTTTCAAGCTCTCGTAAAGTCTCAGTGTGCTTATTGCATCTAAAGCAGAATAACAAATCCATAATTTGCGTTCTTCCCGCTGCAACTCTTCAACAGGAGCAATGGTGATCATTTTGCCCTCAGATCCATCTTTTTTCACCTTTTTCTTACCAAAAATGGTTTTCATTGATGTTTTACCAATCAATTCCTTCTCTTCTTTGCGCCATGTAGTCATTTGCATAACTTTTCTATCACCCGTAAGTGCTTCAAGAGAATAACCACCTAATGTACGTCTTGATGAGTCCCACAACCGTGCCATATGCATTGTGTCAGCATGAAATCCAGAAACCTCAAGCCCATAGTTCTTAATAACATGATTATCAAAGCTATAATTGTGCCACACCTAAACATCAATATCAAGTTTGTTTTAGGACTAAGTATGATTTAGTGTTCAAATGGACTATGCAATAACTAGCAAATAAAAAAGTGGCGCATGTCAGGGAAAACAGAAGGAAGAAAGACAAATGAGTGAGTGCAAGGCATACTTCACCTTTCTGATGGATGGATCTTCAAAAAATGGAACAAATTCCTTCAGAAGATCCCTGCCACCACCGTCTAGAACATCTACCCAGATACAGGACTTCCCATTTCCAAAATCTGCATCTGCTCCAGAATAAATACTGAAACATGTTATCTCACCATGATCAACAGGAGTCTCTTGCTTCACAACAATATTAGATACCTGCAAATACTCTACATCAGCAAATAGACAGTAGCTCATTTACATCCAAAATGGATAGTGCTTGAAGCAAATTCATGCTCCACACAGCATGTACAAAATGGTAAAAGTGATGTGTACTAGCAGAACTTATACCTCTGTATCACATGCATGAACAAGATGCCTGTATTGAGTTGTAAGCTTCACAACAACTTCCTTTGCAACAGAGGTATTATCTACAACAAGAACCTCGTCATAAATCCTAGCAAGCTTCTTGTGAATATCTTTGCAAGAAACCAGATGAGCTTCTTCACAGCTATCAACCCCAATTTCGTTGACTCGGTCTCCTCTGGTTACATTAGGATCCATATCTCCTTTGTCTTGGTTGTCATCCAAAACTGCCCCTTGTGACAAGCCGTTACTTGAAACTTCTGTTCCAATTGAAACTTTTAACTGCTTTGAACCATTTATCCTATTAGCAGATATATTTTTGGCTCTAGAAATTTGTCTACTGCTAGTTGGTTGGTCTGGAGAATGACCCTCGGAAAGAAAATTACCATCTTCACTGGTTCCAAGGTCTTGGTGGTCATCCAAGACCAGCCCTGGCAATGATTGATCACCTGAAACTTCCGTCCTACTTGAACCTCTTGGCTGCTTAAAAACATTAATTTCATCAGTAGCTACATTGTTGTCTCTGGGCCTCTGTTTATTACTGGTTGGTTGGGGTGGACAATGAGTCTCAAAAAGAGAAATACTGTTCCCACTATTTCCAGAAACTGATTCTTCTTTACTAGTTGTTTTAAATAGTGAACCAGTAAGCTTCAGATTCAAGTATTGTCGGCCACTGGAAGAAGAACTAATACCCTTAAAGCTCTCCTTCACCATCTCCTTATTTTCCTTTATCTTGCGAGCTTCTTTCTCCCATGAGCTCTCAGCGCCGGGTCTGCTAGTAATTTTGGGAGTACACGTATAATCGTTCACTTGAAATGATTTCACACTAGACTTTCCATAACTTGCTGGGTTTTCATTCTTTCTGTGGTCAACACTCGCACCTTTGCACTTTGCGCCAGAAAGATACCAATCTGGCTCCGGGTGGACCATCCTAGCATATTCAGAAGCAGCTACCTTAAGTCTCATATCTTTGGGTTGACAGCAATAACTGGAACTACTTGACACAGTTGCACTGAGAAAAGCACAGTGAACACTTTGCATTGTGCACATTTGTCGCCTACAATTTAAAGAAAAGCCAAAAAAAGAGCAGCAATGCCAATTAATTTGAATCAAGCGCTATTCCAGCATGCCATCTATTAAAAATTAAACAACAAGAGGGGAAAAAAATCAAAATTCCATGCATCTTACAAATAACACTACAATCAGAGTATCACATCAAACAAAATAAATTCCTTGCTTCGACTTTATTTTCCATTTTCTTAAGGAAATTTACATTCTAGAAACTCAAGCACTACCACATTTCCATTCCAATAGCTTATACATATCTTATGTCACATTTTACCACCATGTTCCATCAATAACCCCCAAACCCTCGAAAATAGGCAATGGAAGCAATCACATATCCTAAAACAACCCAGATAAATGGGAAAAAAAGGCCAAAAACAACTGGCGAAAAACAAACAGATCCACACTAAGAAAATTAATAAAAGCAATAAAATGGCACCTTTTCCAGTATAAAAACCCAAAACCCCTCTGAAACAGGCAACAATAGCTAATGAAATGAAAACCAAAAAAAAAAAAAAAAGGGAGATATAGGCATCAAATATTCTAAGAAACCAGATACGAAAACCCCAAAATAACACATAAAAAAGGGAGGAAAAAAGAGGTTAAAGTGTGAAACCTGTGCAAGGCTCTAGAAGAAGCCAAAAAGAAGTGCCTGGAACAAGACCGGGAAAACCAAGAAGAAGAAGGGCAAAATGGTCTACCAAAAGGAGTAGCAGCATTTTGGGAGGCAGTAGAAGAAACAACCCCCATAGCAGCCATTATATCTGCAAGTCTAGCTAGCTTGCCGCTAGTGTTGTTTACTATACAAGGAGCCGTTTTGTTCGCTTTTTGTTGGTGTATTAGGAGTGGCAAAGATGGAAAATTTCTAGGTATTGGAGGTGTAATATTTTTCGGCGATTTTGGAGGGTTTTTACAAGTTGGACTGTGACTGTGAGCGTTGCAGAACAGAGGCCATGCAGAGAGAGAAAGAGAAGAAGATGAACCAACAAAAAAAAAAGGCCTAAAACCCTCTCTGTCCCTTTTCTTTTGAGAGGGTAAATAAAAACCCTCCAGAGTCTGAGAGCCCAAACTCCAAACCAAACTATTATACAATAAACTATAAAAGCACAATTGGACCATTATTGTCATTATCTTTTATTTTTCATGTATTTTGTAGCTGGTTTTTCAGCAAATATCTTGTCTTTTTT
>JBBYHL010000001.1:11219430-11230964 GCA_038381835.1 Adansonia madagascariensis | reverse complement strand
AATGTTTCCAACTAAGATGCACAAAGATAAACTAAGAACGTGAGTTTGTGTGTGTGTATAATACACACACACACACACACACACATATATATATATATATATATATATATATATCAAGGCATTCAGTCAATCACCTATTTTCTACTTTTATTTTCATGCTATACATAAAGAAAAAAACAAGGCTAGATTACCTAATTACCAGAAAAAGATTTTTTTTCCTTTTTTTTAATTAAATTGATTAGAGATTAAGCTTTAATCGTTAAAATAAACATTATACTAACAGATCATGTGATAACAAATTAAACACACCTTTAAATTCATAATAATTCCTTGGATTTTAGTATATATAAAAATAATTTTTATTTTATTTTATTTTTTTGATTTGGTGAAAGAAATTCATTTGAGGCAAATGTCTGGGCAGCGTAAATTTATTTTTAGATGATAGTAATGCTGTTTTTTTGGACTCCCCTAGGATTGATTATTTTCCATGGAAGTTCAAGGAGTATTATATATATGTATGTAAAATATATATATTTAAGAAAATTAATTATAATTTTCTAGAAATTATTTTTTATTTTTTATTAAATATATTATATGTGTGAAAAATTATTTTTTATTTTTTATTAAATATATCATATATGTAGCAAATTAATTTTTATAGCAATTTTTGAAGTGAAAAAATTTTAATATTTTTTATTTTAATAATTTATTTGGGTATATTAGTAATAATCATATTATATTACGATAAAAATAATTTTAAGATAAAATATATATTTTTTTATTAGTTGGTCAAATTTCAACTAAATATTATAAAACTTACATATAAATATTATAATTTACATATTGTTTATAGGTAATTTTTGTTATATGTAATATATTTATATAAAGAATCTTTGAAGGTAATTTGTTACATACAAATATTACCGAATTACATACAAATATTAAAAAGTTTATATAAAAACATAACCAAATATATAATGTATTATGTAAAACATTCTTTTGAAAAAATTAAAAATTATTTTTTATTTTTATTAAATATATTATATATGAAGATTTACATAAAAACGAGCTCGACAACTATTCATGTAGGCTCAAATTTAAAACAATGATTGAGCTTTTTTATTAAGAGTTCATCATAAAATATATTATATATATATATATATATATATCGACCCCACCCCACCCCACCCTACACACACACACATATATATATATATATACAATATATATTGTATACATAATATATTATATATCATATATAAATTATATATTTTAAAAATAATTAAAATTAAAATTATTTTATAATAAAATTAAAATTATTTTTTAAAAATTAAAAGAATATATATTATATGTATGATATATAATATAAAATATATATAAATTATACATATTATATATAATATATATTATATGATACATATATAATATATAATATTATACACATAATATAATAATATATTTATATAATAAAATAAAAAATATTTTACACTAAATTTGGAATTATTATTTAAAAAATAATATATGTTAAAAATATTTTATATTAAATCTTAAATTATTATATAAAATAAAAAATGAAAATAAAAAAATATTTATATTAAATCTCAAATTATTTCTGAAATAATTAAAAATAATATATATTATAAATAAACTACATAATATATATTATATTAATATGTATCATAAAATAAAAATAAAAATATTTTTATTAAATCTTAATTTACTATTTAAAAAATAAAAAAAATATTTTATATTAAATTATTTAAAAATAATAAAAATAAAAAATATTTTATATTAAATGCTAACATTATCGCTCTTGCCATCAAATAGTGAATGAAAAAGATGAAGGAAAGAAAAATACTTGGGAAGAATTACAAAAAAGTAAAAAATAATGATAATTATTAAAAAATAAAAACAAGAAAAAATAATTTAAAAAATTAATGTTATCATTTTACCTCTATTTTTATTTAATTTTTTTGCTATCTTTCTTTTTGGTAGTAATTTAGTAAATGTTATAAATTATATATATTAAATTATAATATATACTGTTTACTGGTTATTTTTTGCTTGCAATCTTAGGGATTAAAAATTTTTATACAAACAAAGATCTCCAAAAATAGTGAGTTATAATTATCTTACTATACAAGAATAATCAATTATATTTTTTATATTTTGCTTATAAGTTTTTTTTTTGTTTCCATTGAAACGTCATCCTCCTACTATATAAGAATAATCAGTTTTAGCATATATAAAGTCATGCTCAAGGTAATTTCAATTATACATGAACACGACTACTTTGTATATGTGCTTTACATTTAGTTATAGTGAGTCAAATATTTAATTATAGGGAGTCATACATTTAGTAATTATTTTTTAATATAAAATATTTTTAATATTTAATTATATATTATATATCGTATGGTATATTATTATGTTATTTTTATAATATTATATATTATTTTTAATTTTTAAAAAGTAATTTGATTCAATATTAAATATTTTTTTAATTTTTATATTAATCTAATATTTAATATAATTTAAGATTTAATATAATATTTTTAATATAAATAATTATAAATATCATGTATAATTTATGGGGAGTCGATTTCCTTACGAAGGGAGTCGATCCTCAACATATATAATATTAATTTTACATTTAATATAAAATATATTATTATTTTTATTATTTATAAATAAAAATTTGATATTTAACATAAAATAGTTATTATTTTTTGCTATTTATAAATGATATTTTAAATTTTAATATAAAATATGTTTTTATTTTTTATGATTTTTAAATAGTAGCTTAGACTTAAGTAAAAAATATTTTTAATATTTGATTATTTTTTAAAACTATTTTTGATATATATATTTTATATTTGTAATTTATATAATTTATATATATATATATATAAGAGTCGATTCTCTTTCCACATCAAAAGAACTGACTTCATCGTGAACACAAGAGCAAAACAATAAAAAAAGCATAATTAAATTATAATTATAATTTTTTATTAATAATTTTAATAATTATTTTTTAAAATAATAACTTTTACTTTTACCTTCTATAAAAATTATTACTTCATATTATTTTTTTAAATTTTCCCTGTGTGACCTGTTATCAAGTAGACCATATTTTTTTATATCAACGGTTGAAATGAACATCCAAAGATTCATTTTATATCAAGCTGATGTACGATAAGAAACGTATCGTAGAATTTTCCTTTCCAACCAAGAAATCACTTTCCATCTTTCTCCTTCGATCGCCCTCCACTATGCATAGGCTAGGCTCCCCAAGTGCCTTTCTTTGTTGGATTTCAAGCGTCATTCCATGTTTAACCCTTCAAAAACTCTCTCTCTCTCTCTCTCTCTCTCTCTCTCTCTCTCTCTCTCTTTTGAACCCAAAGGTATCCTTCCGTCCCAAAAGTCCTGCTTTCTTAAGTCTTAACAATGGAGGATTCCTTAAACTCCATTGTTGAAGAAAGAGTAGAGCTTATGGTTTCACCCGGCGATAAGAACCCGAAACTAAGAACAGCCCATTTCATCTCACCCTCCATAGGCTCTGGCTCCATTGATGAAACACAAATTGGTAACCTCCCAAGGCATTGTCTTTCCTCTTTGCCGGCAAATTTTGCGCCCAGAAAATGGCCTATAGAAGTAAGATTCTGTGGCTGGAGATATCCACAAAGGGATTGGAAAACTTGGGTTGTCAAGATGTCTTGTTTACATGAATCTACATGGAAGAAAGCTGGGATTTTCGAAGCTATCATGAATTCTACGTATAAGATAGAAAGAAACAACGATTTGGTGTTTGGTGTTGCTGAAAAATGGTGCCATGAAACCAAAAGTTTCATTTTTTCATGGGGTGAAGCAACGATTACGTTGGAAGATGTCATGATCCTGGGGGGTTACTCTGTTTTGGGGTCCCCTGTTTTCTCCCCTGTTGGAACAGGGGAAATGAAGGAAACATGTGAGAAACTCAACAATGCAAGGAAAGAAATCTACAAGACTGCATCTAAAAAGGTCTGTCACAATGTATGGATGAGGAAGTTCATGCACAGCGATAGCGAAATCGAGCACGAGGCGTTTCTCGCATTGTGGTTATCAAGGTTTGTTTTACCATCTCGTTTCGATGTTGTTGTTGAAAGTGTTTTCCCCATTGCTATACGCCTTGCTAGGGGGAATAGAATTGCACTTGCACCTGCTGTTCTCGCAAAAATTTACGGAGATTTGAGTTGGTTGAAACAAAACATTGTTGCTTCGACACAGTTAGAGTCCAATTGTGATGATGAAATTGTTGCACTAGAAATCAGCCTTTGGTCACCACTTACGTTGGTCCAGGTTTGGATCTGGGAGAGATTTTCGGACATGCGTCCGAAGCCTAATTTGATTGAAAATGGTGAGCCAAGGTTGGCTTTATGGCATGGCCTAAAGTATAAACTGCAAGATGTGAGGTCGGTTCTAGACTCAACCAAGGCAAGGTTCGAGTGGCGTCCTTACGTTAGAAAAGTAAAAAACTGCGATGGTGCTAAGTTTTATGGAGAAAGATCAACGTGGATATCAATTGATTCGAGTTCAGGTGATGAATTGCTGTCATTTGCTCGATGCTTGAGGGCTTCGGAGCTTGTTGGACTTGACTGTATAGAACAGTACCTTCCACTTCGAGTAGCATTGCAATTCGGAATGGATCAAGATATTCCTATTCGTGTTTCCCGATCAAATGATAGTCCTGAGATTGCATGGTCTGAATACAATAAATCTGCTAGTGGTGGGAAGTTGTATATTCCTCCCAGGCTTTTCGATGGAGATGTTACTATTCGGTACTTGGATTGGTGGCAGCAATCAGTGTTGATCCTGCAGGAAGCAAGTAAGTATCTGCTAGAAAAGCAAAGAAGTTTCACAAACTTCAAAATAACACCGAAGAGAACAAAGGGAATGAATGAAAGTGATGTGTTCAACAGTTTTAAGATGATTCCGAAGAGCTTGAAACGACCAGCAGAAGATGATGATTGCATTGGTTTTAGGACAACGTCAAAGAAATTTAAAGGGATGAGAGAAGGTACCTCAGCTTTAACTCGACCTGATTTCTATCTCAAGAGTTTGAAGAGATCTCGCCTGGTTTTAAAACGGAAGGAGAAAGGTAACAATGCCACTTCTGGTCTTGGTTCTCCGCTGAAAAGATTGAAATTGTTAGCGCAATATCAAAAATGGAAGAAGGATGTTTGTAATGCAGGTTTTGTAGCTGGAAGCTCAGAAAGAAAGAAGGAAAGCAAAAATGAATCGATGCCTCATGAATTTCCTCCAAAGAGTTCAAAAGGTCCAGCACTTGGTTCAAAAGTAAACAATGAAGGTAAGATTGAGATTACTTCATCTAGCTCTCTTTCTATGCCTTCTGTTAATGGAGGTAAGTTGATCGTCACAGTTCCTTCTGGTTTTTCCCCCGAATGCAATGTGTTAGAAGCTAAAAGTTCTGGTAACGAAGATGAAGTGACCCCCATAATCCCTCCTGGTTTTCGTTCCAAATGCATGGATGAAGATAAAGTGGCTTTACTCGGTCCTCCTCCCGGTTTTCCTCCAAAATGCAATATGGTGGTAGTAAAGGGTTCTGTTGATGAAGACAGAGTGACCCCCCTAGTTGTTCATGGAATTTCTCCCGACAATCCATTTGAACTCGGAGAATCGGTTGAAGATAATCTGACCGTGACGATTGCAAGATCTGGTAGCAATCATGGCAGTATGGAGAATAAAGTGGGTACCATTCATGAGAAGTCAGCAAGTCATCCGGGAAGTCTTTCTGTGGATTCTGATGATGAGGATCAACTGACAATAGCAGAAATGTTGAAATCTAATAACAAACTTGACAATATTGACTGCAGAGATACTGGAAAGAACTCATCAGGTCAATGTCAGAGTTTTTCCTGTTCGGTTGCAGACAACGAACCTCCGAGCTGTGAGCCGATAACAGCACTTGAAGCAGAAAAGGTCATGCCAGGTGACGTTGCAAGTGAAGGATCAAAGGCAGCTATCATTCAAAATGCAATTGAGAGTAATGCTGGGAGGCCAGCTGATAAAATGGTGGGAGACAATGGTAGTTCTGCAGTTATCAACGACATTGAGGGTTATGGCAATAGTTGCCTAAATGAAATAGCAAGGCTACATCTCGAAGAACGTATTAGCAGGCTGGAAAGACTTGTTGCTGAGATCAAAGCAGGAAGGAAAGCTAGGTCATTGGCAACAGCATTTGTTAATTTGGATTAATCATTTTGTTTTTTGGTAATATCTGATCATCTTTTAGAAGTGAACTTGATGGAGTAAGTAGATGCTATGTTAGACGATCAGCTTAGATTATATTAAAGAGCATGCATTCAAGCTCAGCTGTTTAGTTAGTATTCATCTCAGTAAAAAAAATAGCTGTAAAGCTCTGCAATTGTCTGTCACAAAGAATGAAAGGTGATTCCCTAAGTAGATACATAGTTCGAAGTTTTTCACGATTTTGATGGTCACTGTTTTGGTGAATTTAGTCGGTTAAACCATTTTATAGCAAGAAAGAAAGAACAGCTGTACAGCACAGAACTAATGTTGCAGATGACAAGTTACAAAGAAAATTACAGCATTAGGCACTTTGAAGCCTTAGCACCAAAGAAGAAGTAAGAAAATATCGTTGGAGCTAATATTCTTATATCAGTATATATATTTTTCCAGTTTTCAGAGCTTTCTTCTCACTTTCTACATTTCTAACATCATGCATTCAATCTCAATCAAGTGAAAAACTCCCCCCTTCCATTCTCAGGCAGCAGCTGCCATGAACTGAGTTGCTTCTTAATCTTTGCTAATTTCTATCTCCCCGCCATCAAATTCTTCAATTATTCAATGATCAATACACTTGCTCAAACATATACACAGGTATCTTTGTATCAAATGTTCAAGATTGTCCATTTCTACAGCCTGTTAGCAAAACACATAGAAAAAACTAAATTGAAATTAAACTGATTAGACCTTAACATACATCAGCAGTTAACAGCCGAAGAGATCATAACAATCCCGATCCTCAATGCTAAGTGCTAAAAAGGTAATCAGCAAAGATAGAAACCTCAAGAAGACCCCTGCTAGTGCGAATAAGCTAGGCCTAAATTGGAATCACAATGTTAGCCTGTAATTAGTGTTAACAAAAAAATTATTCAAGGCGCTCAAGAACGACTCGAGACCTTATGCATCCCTTTAGATGGATTTTATCAACAAATCGGACGCTACTTTTAACATGCATTTCCATCATCACAGGGATGCAAAATGGTAGGGAATCTTAAAAAAAAAAAAAAAAAAAACACACACACACACACAAAATGCCAGGCTAAGAAACCAGTACTTAATCTAAATGTTTTTCCAGGTTTACAAAGACAAGAATCACTTATTAAAAGGGAAATCTCATAACAAAGAATTTCAAGAACAAAAAGAAAAAAAAATGAATCAACGCTTCAAGCAAGCAAATAATGAATAGAAATTGAATGCCAAAAATCTTGTGTTTTCTAGTGAATTAAGAGTATGCATCCCTCAGATTCATTACTCATCACTGAATATCAGTCCACTACTTTTATTTCTGAAAATTATTCTTCACAGGGATGCAAGTGAAATTCCAATAAAAAATTAAAAACAAAAAACAAAAAGGAATTCGATTATCAAAGATGTGCTTTATTTTGAAGCACAGAGCAAAAAAACAACAATAATCCACAAATATTACGTTAAAAACGAGATGAAACTATGTGAAATAATATCCCTCAAAATGAACTATTCATCAATGAAAGTCATCAACTTTTAAAATCAAAATAGATATTCATCATAGGGATATTAAATTGATCAGCATAAAAAAAAAACTTTCTTTTAAAGAAGAAATATATTTTTTTATTAAAAAATGAAACATTTTTAATCAACAAATGAAACAAAGAAAACCCAGAAAAGGGTAAGCATGAAGCATCCATCAGAAATGTTAATATCATCAATTAAAAGAAAAAAACTTATTTTCTTAAAGAAAAAAGATATTTTTTATTAAAAAATGAAACATTTTTAATCAAGAAATGGAAAGAAGGAAACCCAGAAAAGGGTAAGCATAGAGCATCCATCAGAAATGGTATTATCATCAATATAATCAGGCTACTTTTAACATGAAAAATATCCCACATCATTGGATGCAAAAATAAAATTTTACTTTGAATTTACACAAAAAAATTAGAAATGAAAATACCATCCCTCGTAACTACATATTCGTCAATGGAAATAAATCGGTCCACTGCTTTTAATTTATTTTTTGGAAATCAACTCTTATTAGGGATATGTAATGGATGCCCAAGAAAATGTGGGAAAAAAAACCATTGATGATAAAGAAGGTCCTTATTACATAATAGCTGCAACCGAAGATTAAAAAATAAAAAGAAAAACTACTTGTGCAGAGACATTTCTAGAGAGAAAAAAACAGATTTAGACCTGCCTATTGATAGAAGCTGGAAATGCTATGCCAAGGATTTGGGAATAAAGAGACTAGGGTTCTATGTTGCTTTATAGAATGAGATGATAAATGGAAATTTCCTGATTAGGCCTCCATTTATAATTTAAATTATTATTAGCCCATGATGGAGTTAGCTGGGCCTGGGTGGAAGCCATGATTTAGCTTGTTTAGGCCCAGGAAGCCATGGTTGGGTTATTTTGGCTCAAAAAAGCCTGGTAAGCATGGAAATTTTGAACCCAACCAAAAAAATAACATTACATAAAAATGCTGCAGTTAGGCAGATCCAGGCATGGACCCACTAAATCCCCCAAACACTAGCTTCACTAGTACAAATTTACCTCTAATTACCTGCGTGTCTGACCGTCTGTCTTGTTAAAAAACACCTTCTGATCTCCTTTTTTGTTACACTTCTGTTAGCTCGACTGAAAGAAGAGTTATCCCATGGCCTTGGAGTCAAAGAAGAACAATCTGGTTCTGGGTTTTGTTGTCTTAGGTGTCTTCTGGATATCAGGTGTCAAATCTTGGACTGGTGAGATTCATGGTAGAGTTGTCTGTGATGTTTGTGCTGATTCTTCCATGGGTCCTGAAGATCATGTTTTAGAAGGTTCCTCCCTCTTTTGCTCTTCATTCATCTTTAAAATTTTCCATTGTGGTCGTTTGATTGGTTAAATTATGTTTTTTCAGCTGAAATTTGAAGTGGTTTTTTTTTTTTGTTGGGATTATAATTCTTTCATTTGTCGGTAGGTTAATGTTTCTGGATAGTGGCAAAGTTCGCTCCTTTTTGGTTAATTGGTGATCATATGCTCTAACTTGAAACGTATTTAATTGATTTTGACTAAATCAGGTGATGATTGGTCTTCTTGAGCTCGCTTATATGACTGAGTTGGATCGATCCAATTGTTTAGATTGAGAAAAGAAAAAAAAAAAAAAACTCGAAAATTACCTTTTGATGGTGTGATAACTTCACTTTGTCTTGCAATTTGTCCGTTTGAGTGGTCTTCCTGTGATTTACTCTACTTTTTGAGTAGGGCGCATCCTCCCATAGTCTGTGTAAGCAATTCTATTATAGGCTTAAAATGTCAAATCGTGGGATATGTTCATGATCTTTGGTTTCGCTTTCTTTCTTCTGTGGTTGTGATGGCCGACAAGTAAGCTTTGTCTTGTTTTGTTGTTCAAGTTTTTGCAAATTGTCGACGATAGATATGGGTTCCAATGTTGTTAAAATGCAACAATGTCATCAACTTATCATGGTCGGAACGATGCTTCCTTTTGCTTGTTGAAACTCTCTAACAGATTGAAAAATTTGTATGGTATATTTTATACATAAATCCTCGTTCATTTACATTATCAAGAAAAAGCTGTCTGCAATCAATATAACTGTTCTCAAGGTTGAAGGTCGTACTTTAGTGATGGTAGGATGAGTCTTGAATTCTGCGTTCATAGATGAGAAACTTTGTAATTTTTGAAGAATAATTTGATATTTCTTTTTTCCAATGGTACGGCTGAAATGTAATCTTTTATTCGTTCCATTTGTTCCGAGTCTGTTTCCCCTTGTTTTTCCGTTGTCTTAAGGAGGAGGCAATGCTTCTACATTTTAACTCTGTGTTTCGTGTTGTTTTAATCTTTCAAGCCGTACTATGGCATTGATGCTTTTAAGGACAGAATTAGATTCATTCATCTAGGTAATTTCCTGACTACTTTAACCATATGAACTCGGGGTTTTTTGTAGAAACCTTAACTAATATGTCAATGAGATTTGTCAGTTCATCTTATGTTTGTGTAAAACCAAACGCTTTAGTGCAGGTGCTGAGGTTGCTGTACTTTGCATTACAAAATCTGGCGAAGTAGTAAATTATCAGGCTTTCACAAATTCTAAGGGGATATACACCGTGGCCGAAACAATGCCTGAGAGTGACCGGTGGGATGCATGCTTGTCACGACCCATCAGTAGTTTCCATGATCACTGCAACCATCTCGGGCAGGGCAGCACCGGCTTCAAGTTCACCTATAATCGCCCATCAGGTCATTTTCACACTGTCAGACCATTTGTATATCAACCCTCTACCGCCCCAACCTACTGCATTTAAATCGTTAGTCGACGAGTTTACTTTTATTGCAATCATGGATGTCTTACACAGGGGCAAACACAGGGGCAAACGATAATGTCCGTAATTTATATGTGCCTTTTAATACCGAAAAATGCATGTTTTGGAATAGTTCACCTTGTTCTATGCTGTGTTCTACCTGCGATAAGCAAAGATATGAACAAAGATTCGTAAGTAGTTCCAATTGTTGTGCGGTGGTATCAGCCATGGAATTTTTTTTTTTTTTTTCACATATTCACTTTATTCATCCTTGCAATCATTGTTCAAATGACAAACGTGAGTTCTTTATCGACTTTTGTTTGGTCAATGACGAATCTAATGATTTCCAATCAAGCCTTTCCAGAAGTTGTTGATGTAATAAGAGAGATGAGTAATCTCAAGCCAACATTGCTCCATAACAAATTGCCCTTATAACTTGATCCTTGAATTAAAAGCTTTGGTTTATTGATCATTTAACAGTGTAATCTATCATTCAAAGAAAGATTGAGGGATTCGTTTTGAATGGTGCTCTTCCACTTTTACTGTCATATACTTTTAACACTATAACTTAAAAAAGTTCATGAAAAATATCCCCTCTACGGTCGGATTAGAGAGAGGAAACATACTCTTTTAAGATATATTGAAATATATATATATAAAACCAAGATAATAAAAGAAAAGTACAGGACATTCTCTTAATTCGTTCGTAAAATTTGAAACTTTATGATAATGTAAGAAAAAAGAGTCAGAAGTTCATCCCTTCGACAAGGAATTATGGTATCGAGCACAGCTCCAGAGGGAGTTATGGAAGCCCCCAATCACAAATTAATGGCTGAAAAAAAGAGGTGAGCGGTGTGAAGCTTTCTCTCAATAATTCTTTATCAGAGCCAGGTTTCGATCCTGGGACCTGTGGGTTATGGGCCCACCACGCTTCCGCTGCGCCACTCTGATTTGTT
>JBBYHL010000001.1:11175809-11209884 GCA_038381835.1 Adansonia madagascariensis | reverse complement strand
TATATATATATATATAATACCACAAAAATACTTTGATTTTAGACTAAAGATTGAGAAAAGTATATACCTGATAATTAAAAATGATTTAAGTATTGACTTGTAAATAATTATTTTATTATTGTTGTATACACTTAAAATTTTGTATATGCAAGTCATGTTCCGTATTTTTTAATAATAATAGTATAAATATGAACAGAACATAAAGTATTAAACATGATAAAATCTTAAAATAAAAAATATATATTAATTAAATATATTAAGCTAACCGTAATAATTATATTTAAATATCATATAATATTTATCACATTATTTTTAAATTTATTAAATATATCGTATAGTTATTTTTTGTATAATGTTTTAAATTAAACTCGGATTAGTCAGCATGACCTCATCTTTTTGTTCACAATGCAATAACTCCTTTCCTGGTTGGTAGCAGTTCCTTACAAGGATCTGTTCCTCAAAGTTTATGACAATTTTTGGTTCTGTCATTTATTTATTTTTTGTAAGGTTATTAGAAACAGAGTACTGTTGCGATGATGAATTGGTGTATTCCCCCACTATGTTGAAATGAAGTTAAAAAACCAGAAGTTTCCTCCTGCTTTCATCCTTTTTTTCATTTTTCAAATTATATTCTTTACTTCTTTTCAAATTTTTGCAAATAAAAATTTAATCTATAAAAATCGAATAAATACAAAATTTAAATTTTAATATATAATTTTTTATTATCAAATTACGATCTCACATAAATAAATATATATGAGAAATTATTTTATTATAAACAGCAAAATATTTTTATTTCACAACTAAATTAGTAAAGTGATGGATATTTTAAGTATATTTAAAAATAAAAAAATTAATTTCAAAATAAAATATTTGTGATATTCTTTAATCCTTTTAAAAAATTAAAATATTTTTATTAATGTAAAAAAAAAAACTTTTTTATAATCCATAAAATATCTCTAAATCAAATTGTATTAAAAAAATTTATGTGACAATTTACTTATAATAATTAGATTTAAAGGGAAAAAAACAAACATAAAGGGGGGAAAAAAAACAAATGATCATTATCTTTGTTGATTTGTAAAGAGAAAAAGAGTAATGTAAAGCCATTTTTGTTGTCTTTTTTAAGTCACCAATTTTATTTACAAGAAAATAAAAAATAATTGCAATCCATCCAAAAATAAAATGCTACTAAAAAGAAATTAAGTATTTTTATGAAGTTATAACTAATAAAAAAACGTGAGAACTTAGGAAAATCTTATGTTTGGTTTTTCCTTTTAGTTTTGTCAGAAGAGAAAAGAAACCTGAGAGGAAGAGTTGTGTTTTTTTTTTTTTTTTTTCTCTTTTCATGCTCTCAATCATGGCTGCTGCTGCTGCTGCTGCTACTTCTTCTTCATTTCTTCGATCTTTCCTTCTACTCTTCTTCTTTTTCTTCTCAAATATCATAGCAGCCAAATCACCATTTCACCCTCGAGATGTTCTACCTTTATTGCCGAGACAGGTTTCATGGCCAATCCTCAACTATCTTAACAGCGCCGTTGACCTTCTACCAGCCTTTGTCGGCTCTGTTTCGTCCCAAAACCACATCGTAAGCTGGAAAGGTGCGTGCTTTTATGAGAACACCGCTTGGATGGAGTTCCATAACAAGAGCGGCAGTGAGTTTGGCGGTGGAACTCTCCATATCAAGGTAATACCCTTAGCTTTTTTTTTTTTTCCTTTGATGATTTGGCGTGTTTTATAATCAGGGTATTACTTGGTTTGAGTTCGAAATACTTAAATTCTGAATTTCTTTGAGGTTTTAGGAGCGTTCTTGTTTGAGGTATTGCTTGGTTTGCGCTGAAAGTGCTCAAAGTTTGGATTCTTTAGTTTCGATGGATCGTAGAAGAAAGTGCATTGGCTGGGATTTTTTTTCTTTTCTGTACTTAATTGTCGAATTGGGGGGGGGGGGGTGATTTACTTTGTTTCTTCTTTTCCTGGTTCTAAAGCTATATATATATATATATATATATATGGACCTACTTTGAGTTCTAGTATTTTGGTGAAGTTAGAGGACATTTCTTGATGGATTTTGTAATATAGGATATTTGCGTAACTCAGGCTCATAATGATGCAAAATGTTTTCTATAGTAGAATTTGTTAGAGTTCTTCAGGACAGGATGATGTGAAAATGATATCTAATGTGCTTATCCAGGTTAGCAAAGCCCATAGTTGGACGTGTATGGATCTTTATGTCTTTGCAACTCCATACCGCGTAACTTGGGATTATTATTATTTATCTCGGGAGCATACACTTGAAATCAAGGAGTGGGAGGAAAGAGCTGAGTATGAATATGTAAGTTGCTGTTCTCTGTTAATTTGAGTTACAACAAGTGTTAGCTTGTTTCAATCGTGCATCTTTCCTGCGAACTCATACCTGGCTTTAATGACACATTTAAATTAGGTGAAAAACAAGGGGATTTCTATTTTCCTGATGCAAGCAGGAATGCTTGGAACCCTTGAAGCTCTATGGGATGTCTTCCCCTTATTTACAAACACCGGATGGGGTGAGAACGCCAATATTGGGTTTCTTGAGAAGCACATGGGGGCTTCTTTCGAACCACGACCTCAGCCCTGGGTTGCAAACATTAGTGTTGATGATATACACTCGGGAGATTTCCTCGTAATATCAAAAATTCGTGGGCGATGGGGTGGTTTTGAGACTCTTGAGAAGTGGGTTAGTGGATCTTATGCTGGCCATAGTGCTGTTCTTTTAAAAGATTCTGAAGGGAAGCTATGGGTTGGTGAATCAGGACATGAAAATGAGAAGGTAATACTAAAACCCTTTAGCTGACTTTGCCAAATTTAATCCATAAATGTTATCTCTTTCGATTTTTCTGTATAAAGAAAAATCCTTTTGCTTCTACTGTTTCTTCCTGTACTTTAGTTTCATACAATGGGTATTTGCTTAATAAATTAACCTAGCTTTATATAAGAACCAAAATTCCTTTTTCTTTATTCCCTCCCCCCCCCCCGGCCCCCCAAAAAAAATGTTAAAGAAAAATGAAGAACTTCGAAGTTGAGTAAAGTTGTATAAAACAAATTATTGTATCCAGCTATGGCTTATGTTATTGTAAATAGATTCAAATTGGTTTTGCTGCACTTAGAATAAGTTTCCTATTGCTGTCAAATCTTTCCCCCCTTTAGTTATTGTGACTGAGTTTAATAACATGTCTGGTATGAATGTTTATCGGAATTATTCTACAGGTACTTATTAATGCTGCTTAGTTATTATTTTATCTGTCCTGGGTTGTAGGGAGAAGATATCGTTGCAATTCTAACATGGGATGAATGGTGGGATTCGGAGGTGAACAAGGATGATTCTAATCCCCATATTGCATTATTGCCTCTGCATCCTGATGTACGAGCCAAGTTTAATGAGACTGCTGCATGGGAGTATGCACTCAGCATGGCAGGCAAACCATATGGGTATCATAACATGATATTTAGCTGGATAGACACCATCGATGGGAATTATCCTCCTCCATTGGATGCTCACTTGGTATTTAGATATTTACTTTGAATGCCTCATGTTAAGATTTTACTGTATGCTGCAAAGTCTTTGCCTCTTTTCCCTTCTCCATTTTCAATTTCTCTCCCCATACATTTTGTTGTTATTCTAATTATTCCTGCGGCTTTTGATCATTTGGTGGATCATTTTCAATGCAATGTTCTAGTAGATATTTTATTGGTGTAGGGTGGAATTAGCTTGATTATTTTTATGGAATTTTTGGAGTGGTACGGAATTAAAACTTGATTATTCATTTGTCTTTTTATTTTCGATAGTAGAATATTTTGCAATAGGTGTAGAATGAGCTTATGTAGACCAAAATGCCGTTTTACATCAGTTTTAGCTCTACAAACAAAACTGCAAAGGGAGGTAAAAAAGCACACAAAGATAGATGATTAGAAACTCCTAATCTGTTTCTTGCATTCTTTGTCATAGCATTAACAATGTTGTTAATGCATGACTCTTTTCCCCCTTTGTGTTGCTGTCTCTCTCTTTGTAAATTTTGAAGTTCATAGGATCTGAATGTTTCCCCGGCAATCATACAGGTAGCTTCATTTATGACAGTTTGGAGTAAAATACAGCCTGACTATGCTTCTAACATTTGGAATGAGGCCTTAAACAAGCGACTTGGAACTCAGGTATGATATCTTTCTTGGTTGGTCAACTTATATGGTAAAAATTGAGTTGGTGATTTGGTCACATAAAATATAATCGGAATTGTTTGGGATTTGTGTCTTGAATGTAACGTACAACTTGCTGAATTACATGCATGTGAGTGTTTTTTTTTTTTTTTTTTGAGATCATCATAATGATTTGATGGGAAATGCTTAGCCTAGATGCTTAAATGATTGATCAAATCTTTAGCTCTTTGGTCTTCAAAAATATTGAACTATATGTAAGTGAATGTGACACATTATCTTTGTTTCTCTAATAATGGTGTTTACTGCAGGGTCTTGATCTTTCTGATATATTGGTGGAAACCGAAAAGCGCGGGTCATCATTTGGTCAACTGCTGACCATTCCTGAACAGGATGATTGGATATATAGTGATGGAAAGTCAACATCATGCATTGCTTTTGTCCTCGAGATGTACAAGGAGGCTGGACTTTTCAATCCTATTGCTGACTCTATTCAAGTCACTGAGTTCACGGTGAGCTTATTTTCGAGTAAAGTCTTTGTTTGAAGGTCGTAGGATTTCTCTTTCAAAATACAATCCTTCATTTATTCATACTACAAGCTCCTCTGAGTAGTTTATAATGGCAAGCTCTTGATTGATTGACTTTTTTAATACTGAAAACATAGATCAAAGATGCTTATACTCTAAGGTTTTTCGAGAATAATTCAAGCCGGCTGCCAAGGTGGTGCAATGATGCAGACAGTGTAAAGTTTCCTTATTGTCAGATTCTGGGGAAGTATCGAATGGAACTACCCGGATATAATTCCTTGGATCCATACCCCCTTATGAATGAACACTGTCCTTCTATGCCTCCAAAGTACTTCAGGCCACAAAACTGCTAGACGGCTTCGATTCTGCCATTTGTAATTGCAAGTGGTCAACCACTACTCTTAGTACATTGATTGTTCGGGCCAACTGTGTGCAAGTTGCTACAAGAAATTGTCTTCAGTATCAGTTGTAAATATGGTGATCAGACTACGAGGGGAGATGCCAGGTATTTAATTGTTTGTTATATTTCATGGAAAACAGAACATTCATGCGGATAGACTAATGAAAGCCATTCGTTTAGTCAAATATTAATTTTATATATGGAGCTGTAATGTTCTGATTTTGCTTGTTTTATGACTTACATTTGATGAGTACTTGCGGAAAAACTAGTCTTGACCTATGTTACTTGAACTTGGATGTTTGTGTCAGATACAAGTGTCTGCGATATAGGTATGTTCAATTTTTTCTAATTTTTCTGTATATTTGGAGGGTTCTTGGAAGGTTATATTCCTGTCTTCAATGTCCGAAAATATGTCCGACACAGGTGCTTTAAAAGAAAAACAAAAAGTCAAAGTAACATAGGTCTTAAAGGATTCATGGGTTCGAGTTTGCTCTTAATCTAACATGGTTGGGAAACAATTTCAGTTGTAAAACGCTTGTCTGAGATTCTTACACTGCATTTTACCGGCTTACTTAATATCTCTACTAAATAAAAGTTCACATCATTTGATCAGCAACAGAAATCTTGCTAGTTTCTTTGAAGCGAGCTCAGTGACAAAGATACTAGCATATGAGAGTAGTTTTTCTAGGGCTGATTTGAACTGGTAATCCTTTAGTTGGAACAGGCATTGGATCCCTGCTGAAAAAGTTGTCTGAGCATTGTAACTTCCATGTGAACCTAGTAACCAGATAATGAATTGAAACAAGGGTTTCAATCCTTGCAAACTCATATCCTGGACATATCCGAGGTCCCCCTCCAAATGGAATGAAGCAGTAAGGCGGAAGTGAAGCTGGATTCTCAAATCTATTCGGATCGAATTTTGATGGTTCCGGAAATATGGTGTCATCCATTTGTGTCATGCCCGTAACCCAGAAAATCTTTAATACAAAATGAGTAAATTATATCAGTAAGATAAAAGAGAAATAAGTCTGAAGTACTGAAAGAAAGTGCAGTGGAATTTAGGGTTCTACTAACCTGCCAGTCCTTTGGAATGAGATATCCGCCATAGTCGATATCTTTTACAGCTTTCCTGAAGCCACCAAAGATTGGTGGGAACAGTCTCAGAGTTTCCATGGCAACTTTCCATGTGTATTTCATCTTGGCGAGATCTTCCCATGTCAGAATCTCCCCATTAGGCTTGCTCTTTGCTATCTCTTCTTGTTCTGCAAATACAAATCAACAAGCACCTTACAACTCATAAATCCCTTTTCTGCAACAATGTCACCGAAAATCATCCAAATGTGAGATTTCTGGAACTTAAAGTTCGAGTAAGACGATGTTTATAATACCTTGAAAAACAGCTGCATAAATAGCAGGATCATTCGCTAAAAGGCGCATCAAGAGCGTGAGAAGAACCGCCGACGTGTCATGTCCAGCGACCATGATGAGCATAACATTATGGATAATCTCTTTCTCAGATATGACTCGTACGTTCTTCTCGTCACGAATACTAAGCAGACAAGTGATGAGGTCTTGGCGAGTTGAAGCACCCTTCTGCTCTAGTTCCACTCTTTTCTCATCAATAAGACCTCTCAACAATTTCTGGGCCCTTGCACTTGCCTGAAGGCTTCGGTTGTAGCGTGTGAAAGGCAGATTAATTGGAACCGACCACATTCCTTCTATCATGGATTGAAAATTATTGGCAAGTTTCTCTCTTCTTTGTCCTCGTTCAAGCCCAAATAGAAGAGAACATATTATGTTGAATGTAAGGGTTTTCATCAATGGTAACACCTATCAGGAACAGGAAGAAACATCCTTCATATATAAAAGATAAAAGTTCAATTTTCCAGGATCTGATTTTCCAAGGTTAGGTACCATTTTTCTGAGCTGTTACTCATACTAGCGTGTGGGTATCAGATATGAGTATTTGTACAATACGTGTATATTCAATTTTTTTTAAAATTTTTCATATATTTGAAGGATCCTTGAAGGATTATATCTTTGTACTTATGTTTAAAAATGTATCAAAAAAGCATATATTTGTCGGTGCAACATAACTTAACATACCGTGACTTCTTGTTTGCCATGCCAATGTATCTCAAGGTGGTTCCTGACTTCAACATCCATCTTCCCAATATACTCCTTCAATGATTCAGGTTTCAAGAATGACACGAGAGCATCTCTAACCCTTTTATGATCTTCACCAATCAGTTCCAAAAGACACCGATCACCCAGAATTGCGCTAACTGACTTAACTTGCTGGTTAACAATGTTGCTGCTGTCACTGGAGAATACAAACTTGTTTGCAGCCTGACCACAAATGAAAACTGTTGGTTTGCCGAATAGACTCATCTTCGATATAGGACCGTACTTCCATATCCTCTTTTGTAGCCATTCTTCTGCAGTGTTGGTTCGCATGGCACTGAGTAGGCCAAAGCTTTGACCAATTAATGGAAGTCCGAGTGAACCAGGAGGAAGCCTTCCTGATGATCTTTTCCTCCCGGTTAGGAGAACGAAAATGGAGATAAGAAACAGGAAAATTGTGATGGCGGCGTTCATGGTTTCGTCTGAGAGGAACTTAGCTGATGGCAGGGAGCTAAAGTAGAGGATATTCATGGAGAATAGATTTATTGATCTTCTTTTGTTGGCTTTTGAAGTGGAATCTCTTCCCTGTAGACTTTAAAATGCCATTATTGTCATAGTCAGATAGCCACCCCTTTTTTTTCCCAATATTTTGTGTCTTCTTTCACCGACAAATTGGATGATTGGTACTATTTTATATTCATTAGCAAATGAAGAGAATTTTCTTGTAAACAAGATTCTTCTTGCGCCTGCTTTGAAAGCTTTGTTTGAACATAGTAAGGTTTTCATGACCTTTTATAGTTTAAAATTCGTCAATAATTAATTAAATTAGGCAAAAATAAGTGGATAAGTGCTTTAAATTCCTTCGCTTTGGACTTGACATTTTGTAATTTGAAAAAGAAAAAAAAAGGGGAAACTTCTATATAAGTCTGTGGTTCCTGTTGCAAGGCACACCTTGATGTCTGCAAATTCATAGAGAATATACGTCCTTTCATAGAGAATATACATCTTGGTGGCAAGATCAAGTTTGGATTTGCATTCAGGAAATTAAAGTGAATTATTCATTCTAAGAAAAGAAATTTGAACTTCCAAAGAAAAGATTGCATAGGAACAACATAATATTTGGTCATATACCAGGGTTTCTTCGCTCTTTCACATATAACACAGGCCCTTTTTTTGATTTTTTATTTTTTTGCTTCATACACGCATAAGAGTATATCACATGTGATACAACTAAGATTTTTCCAATACAAACATCTGAGCTTCAATGGTCGAGGTGAATCTGTTAAAACCGGTAACGTCAATGTGCTCAACACTCTCTATCATTCAGCCTTGGCTGGGATATGATTGCCGCCGGTAGCAATTTTGTACAAGTAAAACCCTGTCATAAGAGCACTGCAATGAAATGGCATATGAGTTAGTAGCTCCCAAAATCTTGGAATGAATGTCAAACTAACAAAGAAACCTAAAATAAAGCCTTCTCCCCAAATCAAAAGAGGTGGAGAAAAGGAGGCAAGGGGAAAAGGAAGGGTTCTAGAATAGTGGTGTAGCAGAGGGTAGGATTTAAGGGTAGGCCTTAAAACTTTTGCATCAGAAATAGAAATAATATAAGTTAATGATCTCTGAATGTAGACGATGGAACGTAAAAACATAAACATAATGAAAGAATCCAAAAATCAGGAGATTTGAATACAAGGTATTGAAATTCAGCATGCAGTCACTATGCAATAGGTATGAAACGAACTGGACATGGGGGTTTTATAGTTGGCACCATCCAAAGGAAGCTATTTTGTAGGGCACACAACTGGGCAGTTCCAAGATCATAACATAATCTTATGATAAATTTATACATATATATATATATATATATGAGTTTTGCTAGCTTTGAATTGATATAAGGAATCTTGTGACTCCAAAAAATACTTAGAATTATCAGTCATGATGATATGATGTGATATGAAGGTACTGACAACATCCAAATAGGAGATCAACATACCTGCTCCCGGCAACAATTCCGGCTGGCATGATCTTAGATGTTTGGTAATAACGTTGTCCCATTACCAATGTCAGCAGAGCAGCAGTAACTAGTTTAAAGGTATATAAATCAATAAAAAGAACAAATTTTTGTTATCACTGAAAGTGCTGGAACTAACCCACAGTTAAAATCAGCTTATCTATGACTGTGATGATCTATTTGTTTCTCAAATAGAGTATTGAGGTCGATAATGGAGATGTCCAGAAATACTATATCACAAAATCTATAAAAAAATAATATTGAATATTTCAGATCATTAAAGCTTCTTAACAATACAGCATCAGCGAGCATTAAGAAAATTAAACAGTTAAAGGTGATGGTTAAGAAAAGTCATTTCAAAGCTTTCTCCCAATTTCTGCAAGATAATAGCAAAACTTTGGATCTACAATATCCAAACTGATTCTAAATTCCACAATGGAACTCCACAAATCCAAAAACAAAAGCAACTAAATCATGTTTATCATTACAAAAAATCCACTGCTGCATCAAATATATGATCCATAATCCAAAGAAGTAAAAACTTTTCAATCTCCAAAAACTTAAACAACGATTAAATTTAGTACCTTTAAAGTTTAAACTACAAAATCATTTATTTCCTAACGACAAATCATAAAGGTAATTAAACAAAAACTCAGTTCAAATTTACTACTAAAAATTTATAGAACAAAAGAAGAAGATAGAAGTATGAAAGAAAGTTGAGATTTTGAAAACTTTACCAGTCTCTAGAACCAAAGCAAAATAGGAGTTCTTTCCCTTCTCAAAAGCCTTGAGGCTCAAATATCCAGCAAGAATGAGAACCAATCCAGCGCCTACACCCCCAGCAAGCGATGCTACGCTCCCTTTCCTCAAATACCCCATAACTCCTCCAGCCACAAGAATCAATCCATAAGGGATTGTGAAGCAAAAATCAAGCATTTTGGAAAAGTTTTTTTTTTTCCCTTCAAATGCGTTTTTGTTTCTTGAGAAAATTTAAGAGTAAACTTTTGAGTTGAACAGATCAAAGGGGAAAGAAACGATAAATCAGAAATGGGTTTTGCTTTTGAGTTTTATTGGCTGAAAGCATTTCTCAAAGGTTGTGGCTTTTTTCTGGCGTGTGGAATTCTTAGTTGGTCACACAGGCTCCAATGTTTCAACTAATTTTATTTTGTTTATTTTTAAGATTTGCATAAGAACCTTCCGATTTTGTTCTCCGGAACTACCTACGATCCTCCATTTTCCCTTACTTCTAAGCCACCCAACCTGAACCCTCCTACTCCTATCAGGTCGAATGTCCCATTTGACTTCAGGCACTCCTAGCCTGAAACCGACCCGAGTCTTGAGCCCATTGGGTTCCGAGGGCCTAAGAGCTTTTCTCCATTTGGACCTGGCAGGCTTGATACGGAATGGACTAGGACTTGAAGTGGATAGTTTTCGGGTCGAGGAAGAGAGGATATGGGTGCTTGCGTACCCGCTTACAGAGGAGACAGTAGGGCACTGGTTGAAAAGTACCGGCATAGTGATTTTGCTACGCAAATGGCTCTGGATAATTTTGTTTTGACCTCTTCCATAATTGAAAGGCCGTCCTTTTATTAAAAAAAAAATGAAATTTAAAGCTTTTCATGTTCATTTGTGTTGATTTTTTTATATGGATATAGTTAAGTTTATAACTTTACTGTATGGACAGAACTTAGGTAAACTTCTTTAAGTAATGGTTCCTCACCAATTCATTTTAACTATAGCTTGAAGTTTCATGTCAAGTTGGTGGCAAGTGTTCTTTCTGTGTCTACCTGCCTTAGTCTCTCTCTTATTTGTTGTTGGAAATTTTATATTGATTTGACTTCTCATTTTTTTTTTTTTTACTCTTGTTGGATGTTGTAGGAGGCTAGGAGGTTTGAACTTTTAAATATATAAAACAATTGAAAAGAAAATGAGCATATTTGTATTGGATACAATGCATTCCGAGTTTGAGTAACATAAGTTGAAATGAAGGGTGGGATTTAGAGAAGGTTTGGTTCTTTTGTGTTGGGGAAGAATGGGGTCACTCACAACATGTTAGATGGCATTCACAATCATTGGAAGAGAACTAAAGCTGTTAAGGATCAAGTGCTTGGGAGTGCCAACAGTTGACATGGACAATGTCTGCTTCCACCGAGAGTTTGATGATGTGCTTTTGATCTTTCGGATTTCGGATTATTATTAGCTGACCTAGATAGTAGTATTTCTATGGGAGAAATCTGGAGGGAAGATCATCTACTGCCACATAAATGTCCTCATTTAGTATTGGGATAGAAAATACGATCCTAAGAATCAACCTGTTACACCTCTTATGCTATGGAAGCCTTATGCTACTATATATCCGAAGCTCGTGAAGAATGTTGCTGATGGCCTGACATTTGAAATGAGAAACAAAAGACTCCACTCTCCTGCTATTATGAAACTTTGTAAGTCATTTTCCTCTACAGAGACCTCTAGCTTGGTCTTGATGTGGTAATGATGATTTAAAGTAAGTGATCGATAATTATAGCAGATTGTTCAAGAAAAACATATGGTGCAATTTTATGTTCAGCAAGGAACGGAGTATATGTGAATTTAGTGGCTAGTGGAGTATATGTGAATGTAGTGGCTAGAGTCATGGAGGCCTTCCAGGCTGAAAAGGTAGTTAGACTTGTCTGCATCCTTGTTGATACCAATGATTGCAAAAGGATAGGCGTGAAGCTAACGGAATGGATCCTAATTCTCATTGCTTCTGGTACTTACAAGCTTTCTAGGGAAATTTTAATGTTCTTCAATTCAATACTGATTCCAAGGTTTTTTTTTTTTTTTTCTTTAAATGCCGGACTTGGTTACTTGTGTAACTATTTTGTTCAAGGATGAACTGATTATACTCTAGAGGGGGAAGATAGATCAGGAACTGAACTCTGACATTTCAGATGCCAATGAGAAATCTCTGGATACGAAGTTGAGGTTGCGAACTGGAAATATGGTACAGTTACGAACTGGACATCATTTATTTATGGGGACACTTTCAGCACCCTAAGAGAGGAAACGAGTTGGATACTATGCTTTGAGGCCCAAGTTTGTTGGATAATTTGCTTGTTGATTCCATTGCTGAGAGAAGCCATCGTTGCCGATCAAAATTGATGTAGCAGCTCGTTTCAGCAACCTTATGGTGCCACCTGTTTTACACATCCAGCATTGGGGCATCCATCAGGCTGCATTTCTTACATCAGCGAGTCTCTCTTGACCTTAAACCAGCTTGTCATTGTCATGGGATGTAAACCCAGTCTTTATTATTTAAGCAACAGTACATTTTTGGAAGTTTACTAATGATGTTTGTTAGCAAAGTAAGAATCACCCATAAATGAAACAATGGACTGAAGGAAAGTTGATGCACCAATACCCTTCAGATGGGAGGTATGGCAGGCCCTTTGCAGACTGCAGATAAGGTGACATATAACCTATATATTGTCAAACTAAACTGTTGTTAAACTACAGGAAGAGTTGGTTTAATTTTGCTATTTTTTATTAACTTGAGAGGCTGCAAGCTTTAGTTGATTTACAGATAACAAATAGGACAACTGCATGTGAGAACTTCAAATGGTAATGGCCTTGTATTGTAGCCACTCTAGACATGCAGGCGAACAGGCATTTTACTAATTGAAACTATGATACACACACATATATATATACACACACACACACATATATATATATATGTATATATAGAGAGAGAGAGAGAGAGAGAGAGAGAAGGCCAATTGAAAAACAAATAAATAAAGACAACTTTCTCAGTGAAAGAGAATCCAAATTTTTTTTATAGATTAGAGGGGGAAACTTATTAATCAAAGCCAAATCGGCGATAAAAAAAAATAGAGGGAAAAAACTTTTTTTTTTTGGGTTATATTTTTGCAGGATTTTAGGAACAGGCCAAGAAAAAGAAAAAGGGTCAAACATAGAAAAGATGGCCAATCGAAAAATTACTAAATAAACAAAACTTCCTCGATAATCAAGGCCAAGTTACCAATGTTTTGTATGTTGGTAATTTGAATTGTTACCTAACTCTTACTTTCTAACCTTGTAGAGTTTCTTTACAAGCTTCATCTTCTTCAATCATCTCCACATAAGCAAGCTAAAAATACCCCTAGGAGTTTTGTTTAATTTCTGTTTTACTCTTCGTTTCAAATCAACAAAGTTAAGCTACCGTTCCATTTTATTTTCCTTGACTGTTCCACTAGCTTTTAAATTTCTTTTTCTTTTGTTTGGTTTCTGCTTTGGTTTCTTTTTTCTGCAACTTTCAAGCTTCTCTTTACTTTCGTTTTCTTTGACTTTTACTACCATTTCCTTTGAAGCATATTAAGAAAGGGAAAAAAAGAAACCATTGTTGGTTTTTATTAGCTTCGTTCGTCTCAGCTTTAAAAAGTTCATTATCTTTTGGATCTTGGGTACGTTCATCTCCTTTATATGCTCAAGCTTTCTCTATATTATTAGTTTTGCATTTGAAGAAATAATTGCAACATGATTTCTATGTTCAAACTCTTTTGATCTCACAGAGTTACATACTTACATTCCATATTTGTTTTTTGTATGAAGCAGATATATATAAGCTGAAAACCTGAATTTGTTGTACAGCAGGTCTACTTCTTCAGCTCTTAGTGCCTTTCATATTCAACTGGTGATCGCACAAAGGTAAACTTTAGTAAGGATTTAGTTTATACTTTACTTCTGTCTTTCCCAGCCTATAGTTGAACAAAACTTATTTTTATAAGAAAAATATGATACAACTAGATCTATTTTATAATTTGAGAATGTGTTTTCCAACAATATGATCTAATGCAATGATGATATATCTGCAGCATTTTCAATCCAGAATTTGTATTTTTGCAGTCGGCATTTTTATAAAGGCATTGCTCTACAAAGAAGGTACTTAGGAACAATATTTCACAATTGTTTTTGTCTCTCTGTAAATCTTTTTACCATTACCGAAGTTGTTCTTTTTAGCCTCAGGTCATCAAGGAAATGGCTACTGAATTTGTTGTCTCTACTGTTACCGGTACCAGTGGAAACCTGATAATAGAATATGCATCACCTTATCTCAGTTACTCTTTTCGTTCGGGAAAAATTGTTGAAGATTTCAACACTCAACGAGAAGCACTTCAATTAAAGAAAGAAAGGGTGAAAAATGATGTTCACGAGGCTATAAGGCAAACTGTGGTAAGTGAGAAGGAAGTTAATGATTGGTTAACGAGGGCGGAGAAAGAATTGGGAGAAACATAGAGTTTGGAAGATGAAATTGAACGTAAGAAGTGTTTCAATTGGTGTCCTAATTGGGGCTGGCAATATTGCGTAAGAAAGTAGCCTAGAAGACGCTTATTATCTCTAAACTTTTTAGAGACCAGCAACTGCGCCAGTATGGGCCACAGCGCTTATCTTCAAGGAATAGAGTTCCTGTTATCAAACGATTTCATGCCTTCCGAATCTTCAAAAATTGCTTTCGATGGGATCATGAAGGCCTTAAATAGCGATGATTTGAACATGATTGGCTTGTATGGGATGCCAGGAGTGAGAAAAACAACTTTGGCAAAAGAAGTGGGGAAGCAAGCTAGACAGCTGAAGCTCTTTGATAAAGTTGTGATGGTTATGATGTCTCAAAGTCCGAACATCAACAATATCCAAGAAAAAATCGCAGAAATCCTGGGTTTAACTTTTAAAACAAAAACAGAAGAGTTATGGCGGAGATTAAAAGCCGAGAAGAAGATCCTCATAATTGTTGATAACATTTGGAAAAAAATTAAATTGCAGGATATAGGAATTCCATTCAGCAAACATGCTGGTTGCAAAACTGTTTAACCTGCCTCTCTTCAGCAAGTATGCATTAAAATGAATTGTCAAGTGAAATTCCAACTCGACATTTTATCTGAAGATGAAGCATGGGTTTTATTCAGGGATACTGCTGGTCTAAACGATGCCTCTCCCACCAAGAATGATATAGCCAAGAAGTGAATGCATGGGTTTGCCTCTTGCAATTGTAACCATTGCAAAAGCTCTAAAAGGTGAAAGTCTGAATGATTGGGAAGCAGCAAATCAACGACTGAAGGACTCAAGGCCTTTGGATAATCAAGATGTTTCTGATGGAATCTACAGCCGCCTTAAGCTTAGTTATGATTATTTGAAGGAAAAAACTGTTCAACCATGTTTCTTATTGTGCTCCCTTTTTCCAGAAGATAGTGAAATCAGTATTGAGATGTTGACTTTGCTTGGAATTGTTCAAAGATTGTTCTCTGATATTTCCTTAATTGAAGATAGTAGGAGGGAAATTCGTGTAGCACTGAGAAAACTCCAAAAGTCTGGCGTGTTATTGGAAACTGATGACGAAACAAGGGTAAAAAATGCATGATGTAGTTCGAGATTTTGCTCATTGGCTAACATCTATAGGGAAAAATAAATTCATGGTCAAAGATGGGTTGATGGAATGGCCTGTGATTGAAAGTTTTGGATGTTATACTGCCCTCGCTTTGTGGAACAGTGACATAAATAATTTTCCCAATAAGTTGGAATTTTCAAAGCTCAAAACTTTGCTTTTGTCTGGAGAGTATTTTCTAAAAGTTCCGAATACGTTTTTTGAAGAAATGAAAGCCCTCCAAGTTTTGTTTCTCACAGTTGTTATGCCCACCATGGAAGGACTTCAATCCCTAACAAATCTGCGAACTCTGTGCCTTTTTAGATGCGAGATCAAGAACTTATCATCATCGTTGAGAAATGTGAGAAATCTTGAAGTTCTTGCATTGTTTCATACTGAGCTACCTGAAGAATTAGTCGAATCGCCTAGACTAAACTATTTTTCTCACAAAGTAGAGCCTAAATTTCCCCCTAACTTGCCATCAAGGTAGTAGTACATATGATTTAAATTATTTGTCATGTTGCTAATTAATGTATATACAATGAATTAATGTATTTTTTATATTTGTATAACATTATTTTGCATTTTTAATTACTAAACTAATAACTGTATTTTTTTAGTTGTATATAACAGGTTGGCTTCGCTATAAGAGCTACACGTGACAAAAGTAAACAATATTAACTTGTTGGAGTTGAATTCATTGTCTCGTTTGACTGCACTATCCTTGAGAGTTACTATTGATCAATGCTTGTAGATTTGATGACAAATATCACCTTTATTGAATTTGGCCCTGGATGCTTCTAAAGTATACATGCATGTTTCTTCTTTTGCCATCATGATATGAGGCATTAATACTTTTGTTTCACTCCTTCAATTGTTCGTAAAGACACCATTACCGACTTCTTGTTGAGCAAGATGCCACTGCTCAAAATGCAGTTCACAACATGACCACATATTAGAACTGGCAGGAGGAGGGTGTTACTACCACGTTACACGGAAGAATAGATGATTTCAGGGCAACTTGCAGGGGCGTGTTTACACATAAAGCAGTGTAGGTTGAGGCTGTCGTCAACTAAACACAGGTAAAACAAGGCTGGCAATTTCGATTTTGATTTTTTTTTCTTTTGTTTGCCTATATCATAATCAAATTTGGGTGGTTGACTTGTGCTTATTTTTATCATTTACATTGAAAACAGGTGGTTAATAACATGTGCTTTTCACTGGTCAAGAAGCTTGCTTAATGGAGTTTTCAAGCAAAGGGATATATGTATATCCCTTGCTTCCAAGTTTCTATAACAATTTAGCTAATTAAAGTTAAGCTGCTCTCTGTTGCAGCTTTTATTGTATTCTTTAAATACAGTAAGTACAGGAACAAGAGTGCAATCCCTTGTATCCTATCTTTATTATTGTATTTCAACAAGAAGACATGGAAAATTAACTCTAATTCCCCATATATAAAAAATCAGACAGATTTAGTTTTGTGAAGTTTCCAAGCAGTGATTTTCTTTCCAAGCAAATTTGACTTGAGGAGCTGAGGCCATCTGCAGATGAACTTGGCAAGCATGAATCTTCTCAATTTTCTTAGCAAATTAGAATCGTTCATTCTGCTAGCAAGATTACCATATATAAGCTGCTCTGAACCAAATTTTGTTTCTCTCTCTCCCTCTTTGTATATAAAGTTCACAGGCTGAACTCAATTCCAAGTTATAGGCAAAATTTTGCACAATCTTTCGTGCTCTTTTTATTACAAGTTGTGGGAAAATAAGTATACAGAATTGCAGAAATACTCCAAGCAACTGAACCCAACAAGCGAAAAGAAAATTGTACCAAATAACGCTTACAAAAGAATGGTTTCTACCTGCACTTAGAACTAGAAATTTAATTCAATTTACTTTCCTTTTCTTCACCATATCATGCATTTCCTTTGGATATATATGTACATATATAGTTATTCAAATTACAAGAACTATTGACTAATATTATAAACAAAAAGAGAAAAAAAACATACAAATTGGCCTATCTAATGATGAAGGAAAAGTTTATAGGTCATAAAATCTAAATCCTCTTTTTTTTTTTTTTTTGGCAGAAAACTTTGGAAAACAATTGAAGTAGTTGTTTTTGGACCATGGAAAACTATTAATGATTTATAATTTATAATTCTTTGTTTTTAATAATATTAAAAAATTCACGTAAAACTCATAGTTAAAAATGTTAAGAAATTAGGTGCTTGTTAGCACCAAATTTCAAATTTATTAAAAAAAAGTTGTTTTAAAATATATTTTTATTTATTTAATAACAAAAAAAATGAAGAATTGGCCCAAAGGTTAATAGCCAGTTTTCTTATCAAAAAGTCCCCAGGCCCACCTAATTCCGACTTCCACGTGTCACCTCCACAGTCGTCCACTCCTCTTTAGCCAAACGAAGGTTTTTTTCCCCCGAAGCCCAACGCTTATAAAATTTCGACTCTCTAAGAAAAATAAATAAATAAATAATTCTCCTTAGGGTTTCTTCTTCTCTTTGAGATCTCCCCATTCTCTTTATCTATCAAATATGATGCAACAACCACCAGCTGGAGGTGTAGCACCGCCGCCGTCCATGGCAGCGGATCAATCTCAAACCCAGCAGTACCAGCAGCAACCGCAGTTGCAGCAATGGATGATGATGTCTCAACAACAACAACAGCAGGCCGGTCAGCCGGTTCCTCCACCTTCAGGTTGGATTCCTCAACCTGTCCCTCCGCCCTCTCAGATGCAGCAGTATTCTGCCGGATCCGCGGCCGCCGGCTCCGGCGAGATTCGATCTCTCTGGATCGGTGATCTTCAGCAGTGGATGGATGAGAATTACCTCATGAGCATCTTCGCTCACGCTGGAGAGGTAATTAAATTAGAAAAAGCAGTTTACAAAAAAGAAGAAGTCAAGAAAAATTTACAAGGAGAAAATAAATTATAGTCTAAAATTACTAGCAGAAGTTAATCAATAATTAAAAATATTATTCCTTTCTGTATTTAGATGAATTTCTTTTACTTTTTCTTTTGAGGTAAGTAGTAAATGTCATAATTAAGAAAAAGCTTAATCTTTTGGGTTATTTTAGGTGGTTTCAGTCAAGGTGATTAGGAATAAGCAAACGGCTCTACCAGAGGGATATGGGTTTATCGAGTTTGTGTCACGTGCGGCAGCTGAGAGGGTTTTGCAGTCGTATAATGGGGTGCCGATGCCAAATTCTGAGCAGAATTTTAGATTGAATTGGGCGTCGCTTGGATATGGGGAAAAAAGACAAGAAGAGGGTCCTGAGTACACAATCTTTGTTGGGGATTTGGCTGCTGATGTTTCGGATTACATGTTACAAGAGACTTTTAAAGCTGTTTACCCATCTGTTAAGGGTGCCAAAGTGGTTACTGATAGGATTACAGGACGGTCTAAAGGTTATGGCTTTGTGAGGTTTGGTGATGAAACTGAGCAGATTCGTGCCATGACTGAAATGAATGGGATTTATTGTTCTACAAGGCCAATGCGGATTGGACCAGCTGCTAATAAGAAGTCAATAACTGATCAGCAGTATCAGAAAGGTAGGCTCTTTGGTTTATTTTTAAGTTCATTATTTATCTTGATTGCCGTATGAAGTTTGCTTGGTCTTGTTTGGTTTTTTATTTGCCATAATTTATTCTAGAGTACATTGACTTGACAAGTTGAAATTGAATGCTAATGCTAGTTGTTTGTTGTCTTATTGTTTTTGGATTTTAATTTTCTGTGGTGCATCTGTTACAGTCTCCTTAAAATTCGAATTCTTTCAGTTATGCACTTGAAGATTGGCGGAATTTATTCAAAGTCGTTTCCTTCCAGTTTGCCTTTGTAAACTTGGGACGTTTAATTATATTAAAAATGCAAAAGCTTATATAAAACTCGTGTTTCTTAAAGCAGGATACCAAGAGGCTCTCATTTTGGGGGGCCTGGAACTGATATCAGCTGAAATGATTCCACTTTAATGCGTGGCCTCATTTTAGGTCAGTTACTTTGTTTATGTCGTAACCTTCATTTCCTCGTGGCAGTATTTTTGCTACATTCGCAAATTACTTTTCCGGTTCGTTCTAAGTATTCCAGTCAAGTTCAATTTGTTTCAGTTTCCCAACATGTTTCAATTTGTTTCAGTTTCCTTACATGTTTCCTTTAAATCTTTCTTTAAATTTTTTACCAGTCCGGAAACTTTGTTTTTATTTAATCATGGATAAGTTCCATTTCGTTTGTGCATATGTTTATACTCTCCTTTTTGTTTCCTTTAAATTCAAGCTTTAATACTTGAAACTAGGTGAAGCACCTGTGGTAAAGTTGCTATGCATGTTATCATGCGCCATTCTTTTTATGAACTTTCGGGCAAGTTTTTTTCTATTGCATTTCAAATCTTTCCTCCTTTTTAAATATAGTAACTTCTTTGTCCTCATTCTTTTGTTCTGTTCCACGTGAGATCCAATTGAGTTGGTAAAGAAACCCAGAACTTGTAAGGCATTTTCGGTCGGTGGATTTAGCATCAATGGAAGTGGATGACTCACCCTTCTCTATCCCCTGAGCTTAAATACTGGATGCCTAGCTGCATGTGGATCTATCTATATTTCGAAGACATTTTGTTTTGTACTTGTCGTTTGAGGTTATAGGTTTCAAGCTTAGAAGAACTTCCTTAGTTTTTAAATATGTGCTTCATCTTGCCATTTTGTGGCCACTAAAATACTCTTTATATGTTTCTGTGTACGCAGATAATGTTAAAGTATTACTCAAAAATTAGTTTAGCAGATAGGATATTTCTTCTTGAAAGTAATATTTGAAGTTGAACTTGTAAACATCCAATTTAAGCAACAAGAACTGCCTCTGTCCCACCTCTCCCCTTCTGAAAAATTGGTGAAAGAACAGAAAAAAAGAAGAAATACTTCATGTAAAGTGAGGGGAAAAATTAATCCCTGTTTCAAGTTTCCTTTTCCCCTTTTCACCCTATTGTAAGGGGTTAATGAAATAAGAGGACCTTTACTGATTCTCTGATTTTAGTGTAATTAATGATTTCCTGTTCTGCTATTATTGAAATTCATTTAATCTGATAGTTATGACTTTGCCTGGTAATGGTAAGCCTTGATGTAACCCAAAAGTTGTCTATGGTTGCAATTGTAACTGTTGAGTGATATTTGGCTGGTGGTGTTACATTTTTCTTCTTTTCATGCCATAGAAGGAATTATTTTGAACTGCTTGTTCTGAATTTTTTTTTTTCATATCCGTAAGTTTATATATTATCTGAATGTTTTGTTTTTTTTCAACAATGTTTCGTTTGAGTTTAGAGAAGCAATAATGCTTTAACTGTAAATTTATTACATGATGTCTGTGAACAGGTTTGTAGTTTTCGTAGTTAACATGAAACTATTTACTTTTGGAAGATGTCTTACTGAATTAGTTTAAGTTTTTGTAGCAATATACATTAATATTCAGGGATGGCACGTGTCATTTTCACATTGTTTCATGATCTCTTATTATCATCTATTCTATGTTAGCTTACATGTATTTGTGATTTGCAGCTACTTACCAGAATACTCAAGGAAATCCCGGCGAGAATGATCCAAATAACACCACAGTGGGTAGCATTTTTTTTATATTAATATACATTATTTCATTGTATGGCCAATTGATATCTTACAAGCTTAAACGCAGATATTTGTTGGTGGTTTGGACCCCAGTGTTTCTGAAGACCAATTGAAACAAATATTTAGCCAGCTTGGTGAGGTAGTTCATGTAAAAATTCCTGCTAACAAGCATTGTGGTTTTGTTCAGTATGCTAACAGGTAACCATTAAATGCTTTCATGTTTTTTGGCATGTTAAATATCATTGCATGGTATTGATGCATTCTTCAATATGATTTATTTCAGGACTAGTGCAGAGCAAGCTTTATCTGTTTTGAATGGTACCATTTTAGGAGGAAGAAATGTTCGACTTTCATGGGGACGTAGTCCTTCAAGCAAACAGGTTTTGTATTTAAAACCATAGTATTTTGTACTTAAAACCATGCTACCTATATTTCTGCAAACTAAGAGGGAATGTATTGAAGTTTCAGGCTCAACCTGATCAGGCCCAGTGGACTGGTGGTTACTATGGATATGCTCAAGGATATGAAGCATATGGATATGCACCTCCTCCCCAAGATCCTAACATGTACTACGGGGGCTATCCTGGATACGGGAATTACCAGCAGCCAGGGGCATACCAACAACGACAGCAGGTAATAGGGATCTTAAGAATTATTCTTACTTTTTGTAGTTATATTCATTGAACTTAGAGAAAGCAGAAGGATTGCAAGCTTGTTGAATTTCATTTTTGACCCTTTGTCGTTGGCTGCACGAAGGTTAAAAAAAAAAAAAAAAGAAATTTAAAGGTTGTCTATGCTGATTTGAATTGCAAGTCCTGTTGGTTGATACTTGATGTCTAAAATGTTAGTTACATTTATTCAAAAACTGACTTCTTATACATTTCCTCTGATATTATATGCACTTGTGCTTAATGTTCTTTTTTATTTTGTATTTTGCAGTAAGGTGCAGTTGTTGTACTGTGGCTTGAAACTCAGTTCTCTCTGATCCAGGGCACTTTAGGTGTCGGTTCAGTCCAGCATGTCTTAAGTTTGTGGATTTTCATTGGTTAATGTACAATTTGTTGGTTTCGGTGTTTGGAGAGGTTCATGTTTCTTCTTCTTCTTCTTCTTCATTTTTTTTTTCCTTTTCGCTTCTCTTTATTGGCTTCTTTTCTTTCCCATCTCATAACTTTCCTTTGTGATATTGAGGTTTTTTATCCTAGTCTATGGGCGATGTTATTGCAGGCAGATACTATTGTAATTTAGTTGTTGTTTGGACTTATTGCTTTTTAATGGTTATTGAACTTATTATTATGCTTCTTATTTGTTAATTTTACTCGCCTATTTTTAATGTTTATATCGTTATAAGAACAAAAGGGTAAGAATTACAATAGCAGATTTTGGTTAGTGCGTTTTACCTGAACCCTGAAAATATTTCAGCATTAGCTGGGGAGCACCCAATTGCAGGGACCAAAAAGGTCACTGCCCTTGACCTGATCAACTCCTGCTGCGTAGCAAAAAAATGTCAACAATTGGAAGGATTTCAACTGAAACAAGGACAGCGACAGATATTCTTTGACTGCTGAAAGCCATAATTAATGGCAACAAGAGTCAAGGTGAAGCACTGTCGGCTCTCCTCGGTGTTTTTCTCTTTTCTGAACGCCTGGTTGTAATCATTTCCTCCAATTTCCATGAGAATCACCTTGCAATCTACGAGTCATAGAATGTAATTAGCATATGAAACAAAGATGCGGTAATCAAGGTACTCATGGACGGTACGAACCAAGCAAGAAATACAACCATGAACGAATAAAGTAAGAAACCCTCTTGTTCTTAGAGAAAACTTAATGATGTAGACCAACTTCTTTGGTACAAATGAAGTTGTAATTTGAGAATAAAGAAAGAAGTTATATAGATATTGGGATTAAAATCTTAAGATTGTTGAATGTTGAAGACAAATGAAAAAAAAAAAAAATTGAAACCTTATATTAACCATTGGCCAATGTTAAAGCATATATGCATACCAATGAAAGCCTGGACAGAACTTGGTCTTCTCATGAGGGCTTCACTAATTGCATTTGCAAGTTGTGCAGGTAAACATTTGACAGTTTTATTCAGTAAGAAGCTTTGATACACTAAACCCGGAAGACAGCATAGGACACAACTCAAATGCTCTCAAGAGGACAATATTGTATTTATTGTTGATTGGGAATAAAAAGGTGTCGGCTGTTTTATGTTAGGGATGAACTATTTTATAATTTATTAGTGCATAGCAGTGACACCCGCATCAGCTTGTTTTTTTTGCAGTCAACTGGATCACACATTAAAAAAGAAGGCTTCCCTTATATATATGCTGTTTTGTTACTAATAAATTAGAAAAGAATAATCGAAAGAAAGAATTAGTTATTCATCAAAATTTCTTTTATTCAATGATCAGAATTAAACGGAGATATATAGCTCGGAGACGTTGAACAAAAATTAGTTTATTTGCATCAAACTTTCGAAGGGCTCATTCAAGACTTACTCGAACTATTACTCAACAAAGAATAAGAGCTTTGGTTTCAGCTCATCGGGATAGAGATAGGAAAAAAATTTTTTTTCGTCATTTGTAGATCACTCGAATAAATACAGTAATTCGCGGAACGGGGGTATCCTATAGTTATACACAATCTCTGTGTGTGTGCGTGTATACAGGCCCTCCCATCTGTACTTTGCATGTCACCATCATCACTATCACTACGGAAGTATACTATCGACCTCTTACGTTTTCTGTTTGCATCCGATTCTCCTTCTGAACCGGAATGATCGTCCTCATCATCTTTCATCAACCTCTTCCTCCTTTGGCCAGTTCTTTAACTCATCTTCTTCTTGATCCGTTTCTCCCTAAGCCGTTGGCGCGAGCTCTAAAAGCTCGTCTTCCTTGTCCACCTGCTTCAATTCTTCCCTCATTTTCTTTTAGTACTCATCCTTTTATCTGCAATATGGAAAGCATGAGAACATCAAGAAGTAGCAATTCATTCAACATCAAAGCATGGAAAACATAGTCCATTTTGATCATACCTTTCTGCCAGTGGAAGAACCATTTATATCAAAAGTGGCATCAAATTTTGAATGGCGTAGAATGCCATATAAATCCCATTCAAAGGTTTTAGTTGGGGTAAGAATTGAATTAGTCCTATGATTACATTTTGTCCTTACTGCATAAGTAGAGAACAGGAGATCAAATCAATTAATGGATTATACCTTGATCAACCAGAATGTTGCCACCCTTCTTGTCGGCCTGCATGGCAAATGGCGTCTGCGTGTTGCCTTCCTCATCAAAGACCACCCTTGTCCCCACAGGTCTATGAACATTGATCTTCAGTTTCTTTTTCTTCAAAACCCGAGTTGCCGGCCTAAAGATAGAAACCCAACTCAAAAACTGATTTGAATGCAAATAAAATGAATCATAAGGGTAATACTAGCCAGTGGTTGACTCCTGCAAACTGCTCGTCTTAATCCAAAAGTAAAAACGGACAAGTATCTCTGCATGTTACTTCCTCGCTCCCCCATACCTCGATAACGAAACGACACCATTTTGGGGGTCGACAGTTCGGCAAATTGGCGACTTGGATTTAAGCGGGTCGAGGGGAAAGGGTTGGAACCCTATTCGGGTTTCTGGAATTCTATCCTTTCGTTAAGAATCTCGATTTCTTGGAGCTCGATGTTCTTGTGTTGTTTTCAGGCGGTTCTCGATTTCGGTACTCGCATTTCTTTTACTTCATGGAGGTTTAAGAATATGAACAAAGTACGAATGCTTTATACATTGTTTATTTGATTAAGAATCTCTTCGAGTTAGGGTTTTTAGGAGTTTCCATTTGACGTTGTTTGCAAGTTTTTTATATTCGCATAGCGGCTGGAAACGCCACGTCATGATTCTGCCATTTTCCATTCTTTTTGATGATGACACATTTTTTTTAAGGAAAAAAAGGGAAGTTGATTTAGGAAAGGCCTAGAATTAGAATATAAAAGGGAAAAGAACAGAGAAAATTGCCTTCTGTCTCCTTTTCTTTCCCGATTCCATCTAGTCAATCAACCCACTGCTATTTCAGATCTCAGCTGTATAAAAGAAAAATACAAGATATATATTGTAAAACTCCCAATTGAATCAACTGAAAAACAGAGCTTCAAAAGGGGGAGGAAAAACAGAAATGGAACTCAAAAACAGAGTACAAGAAGAGAGCTATTCAATGAACGAAGCTTTGCTGCTTGCTACCATGTGCATCATTGGTCTGCCAGTTGATGTGCACGTAAGAGATGGCTCTGTTTATTCTGGAATCTTCCACACTGCTTCTTTTGAGAAGGAATATGGTGTGTTTTGCTTGCTTCTTTTTTTTTTTTTTTCCTGGGTTTCTTTTGGCACCATTTCTCCAATTTTGGGTTTTGATTGTTGATTGAAAGTTTATCTGGGTTTTGGTTTTTTCATAAAATTACGGTGATTTTGTTTGTAAATTGGATGAGATCGGATTGATATCTGTTTGGTTTGTGCTGTTTTCTTCTTGTCTAGCTATTTGGTTGGTCGGATTTTTTCTTTTTAAAGAAATGATTTTTATTTTTTTTCATGAAAGGTTGCAATTAAAATAGGCATGGAATTAGGTACTTGATTAAGGGGCATTATTGTTGCTGGGATCGGATTAAAGGAGACATTTTTATCGAGGGCTCTGTTTTGGTTGTTATTTTTCTTACTTGCTTTCCGCTTTTACAGGGAACACTAATGTTTGATTGTCTCATACATTCAAGTCATTTGCTATTTTGATTTTTACTCTTTTTGAGGAAGTGAAAAAGGAAAAGTAGCTGAAGCAAAGATTAGGCTAAGTGAACAGTGTCTAATATGTAATATGGCTTAGTGAAGGTGATATCTCATCTTTCAGAAACCAAGCGGTAGCAAATGAAGTACTTGAGTCTTTTGTTTTTGGGGAGATGTAGTTAAGACAAATCATTGTTGCTAGTTGACGGTTTCTATCTCTATTTTCTATGTTGAATTTTGAGGATGATTATTTAATTAGTTTGCGTTTGATTAGGTATTGTTTTGAAGAAAGCAAAATTGACTAAAAAGGGAAGATGTGCCACCAATGTTGGAAATGGCAGTGTAGTAGAGACACTCGTAATCCATGCTGGTGATCTTGTTCAAGTTGTTGCTAAGGTATCATTCGTATAGCCTTTTCTTGATTCTCAGGGATTTTTTTTGGCTGATGTAACATTGAAGAATCTGTTTGACATGTATTGTTGTTGTATGTAGGAAGTCTCACTTTCTTTTGATGGTTTTGCCGGAAATATTGCTCATGGTAATGGAGAAGCTGCTTTTGAAGTTCTCCCTTCTTCTGACAATCCACTGAATGAATCCAAGAAGTTCAATAAGTCTACCATGGATAACAGAAAAAGTAATAGGACAAGGTAGCTGATAGAAATTCATATCAAGGATACAAAAATTTTGGTTTCATTTTTATTACTATATTCCTTTTATTTTACCTATCAAAGCAGAAATTCAATCCAAAATGAGAATGGTTTTGCTGATGGCTTTGTACCGGCAAAAGCTGGAAAGGAACATGAATGTCGAAAGTTGCTGCAGAATCCTATGGAAAATGCAAAAGAAGTTGAATATCAGAAAAGAGATGGGACAAACATTGAACAGGTAAATTTTTCCAGTTTAAAACTATCTTTTAGTTTAGTGTTTCTTTTTTGGGAAAAAATGTGAAGCAGATGTCAAATATATAATAGGAACTATTTTTTATCTTTTAATTATAAAAAATTTAGTTGATAAAGGCTTTTGATGGGCATTAGTTTGGTTGGATGCTTCCACTATTCCTGAAAAGTTTTTGTTCTTCCCGTGGAAGATCCAATCATATTGCTTAGATAATCTGATTGGCTGGTTCTTTCTTCAAACCAAGGAAACTATAAACTATAAAGTAAAGGAATCAGTTTGATAAATAGCATATATTCTATAGGGAAGTATTGGCTGAGCGTGTTGATGATTCTGTCATTTTTTTTCTGTGTCAATATTTTGTCATTGTTGTCTCCATGCAGGGCGAAGATGCTTCTGATGCCACTATTGCTGGGAGGTATAATAATGACTTCTCTTTTAAGTTTTATACTTGTTGCTCAAGTTCCACACTAAGTTTCAGATCATGGTATTAGCAGAACGAATATGCCTTTTCCGGTTGAGATATCTATGTTTAGACATGAACATGCGCGCGCGCATACAAAAAAAAAAAAAAAAAAAGGATCAAGCCAAGTCCAAGTGCTGGAGTTGATCTCACCTCATTGGGACTTGATTCACTTGTCTCTTACTGATATTTGTTTTAGTTTTCTTTTTATGCTATATATTAATATAGGATGATTTGAAGAGCAGCCACCCTATCCACATGGCGGGGCTGGTTGCTCTTTTATTTTTTTATTTTAATTTTTTTTGTTTGTTTTTTCTACTAAACCTGTCAATTAGGTGGGTTGGACTAGTTTCGGGCCGAGTTAATTCGGGCAGTTTTTAAATTTTCATGTTATTTTCGAGTTCAGGTCGTTTCAATTGTCATTTTGAGTTCGAATAATTTCGATTTCAATTAATTTCGGGTTTGGATCAATCCGGTTAAACGCTCGAGTCAATCGGATTCAAGTCATTCTGGGTTCAAGTCATTTTGGGTTTGGGCCAATCGGTTTATCACTCGGATTAATCGGATGAAAGAGACATCCAAATGTCACATGCTCTTTTCTAACTTTTTTTTTTTAATTTTTAAAATTTAAAATTTTATTATATTGGTTTTCTTTAGCTTGGAAAAGAAAAACGGAAAAGAGGTGAAATTCAAGTAAACTATTTCAGGTATTTAAATTTTCGGGTTCAAGTTGCTCCAAATTCAGGTCACTTCAGTTTCGAGTCATTTTGGGTTCGGGTCATTTCGGTTTCAATTCATTTTGGGTTCGGGTCAATCTGGTTTAACACTTGAGTTAATCGAGTTCAGTTCATTCTAGATTTTGGTTATTTTGGGTTCGTGGCAATCAGGTTTAACACTCGGATGAATCTGTTTTGGTCAATTAGGTTTAACACTTGGGTTTAGTGGTTGGTCTTTTTTTGGGACATTTCGGGTTAATTCTTAAGGTCAATTTGGTTTAAATCATTCTGGTTCGGGCCATTTAGGGTTCGGTCCATTTCAGTTTGAGGTTATCTTGGGTTCAGGTCATTCTAGATTTGAGTCATTTCGAGCTGAGATGGGTTTGGGTCCGGGTGGCTTGGTTAGGTTTTTCTGGGTTTAGGTCAGAATTGATAGGTCTAGATGAAAGACATCCATCATCTATGTGTTACATCATTATTAAATTTTGCTCCTTTTAGGCTTGGTTAATAAGACTACCATTTTTTTATTTTTGTTTTTTACTTTCATTTGTTAAAAGACTTTTTGATTGAAAAAATAAAATGGTTAAACATTTCTTGATTTTTTTTTTTTTTTTTAGATCCTTTTTTCATTTTGAAGAAAAGCTTGCCTTTTCATTGTATAGACCAAATTTTTTAATTGTGATCTACCATTTATTTCTTTTGATATCCATGTAGAACTAAGGTTTAGATACTTTAAGGAACACAACTTTTGTTTAAGGTATGTGTTAATTATTGACAAGGTTGAAATTTTTATTGCTAAGCATCCAAAAATGAATCTTTGCTTAGATAATTATGTTTGTGATCCAAATATGTCTGCTGAAATTGTCAGCTCAACTATTTGAATATTAATCTATTTAATCATTTTTTATGGATTTGTTTATGCCTTTGAATTGGGTAGTTGCTTGTGAAAGTGTTAGTAGAATCTTCAACGGATTCCATTGACACATTTTTTATTTATACTCTCTGCATTGTCATTTGTGTGCAATTCTATGTTAGGGAATTCAATGTGGTATATAAAGTATTAAAAATTGAAATACCAATATGCTGCATAAAAACGTGTCCAAAACTTGGCTTCAAGTTACATTATTGCATCCAACTTTCACTTGGTTCTTCAAATTATTTAGACTTTAGACTAATATCTATGTTCATTATCAATGTAAACTGTACAAAAATAGAGAAGAACTTGCCCACAGCATGACGTGAGTATTTATTCTAGTCATGTTTTTAAACTAGGACATCTGAAATTACATTAACATTTCTTGCATGAGATTAAGAAAAGTTCTAAAGCAGCTTGGTATCCCTAATGTAGAAAAGGCTTTATGAAGAATATGCTTTTGCATGAAAGATATTGCTTCTATATGATTCTCTCTCTGCCTGTCTGCACTGTTAATCGCAGACCCCAGCACTAGTTTTTACTAATATAATTGATCATTTTATTGCTTAAAGAAAAGAAAATTTGTGTTTTTAAACAAGAGACGCTGTTGTTTTGAACACCTTCCTCATGCTTGTATTGAATATAGATAGCTTGGCAGTCATCATATACATTTCAGATTCAGATTCAGTCCAGATGTGCCAAACATTATTCAATATATAGCTTTTTGAATGTTTTCATATGTTCAGTAACATTTTATCTTTCTTATTCTATGATTCCTATTATTTATTTTTTATGACAGAGAGGTAGGAGACGATGGGTCTCTGCTTTTGCAGGATGAACATGGGCAAAAGTTTGAGCTTCATGTGGAAGAGAGTGTAAGTCATAACAAACTTGTTTTGTTTGCATAAACCTAGTATTAAAACTAGTATTCAGCTTACTAATGAAATTGTTTCTGCAGGACAAGGAAGTTCAACGCTCAGTTTCAAGCTGTGAGTCTTCTCTCTTGATACTTTTAAGCCAGGTTTTATACTATCTGAGTGTCCTCTAAATGGAAAATAAAATGGCATGCCTTGTCTTTGTTGTGAAAATTTCATTATATTATAGTATTTTGCTTGTCAATAATAGTTTTAGGGTAAAGAGCTGCATATTGGTCTCCTTGGCGCACACTGAGGTTTCAGCCTTGTTATTTTAGTTTGAAGTCAGAGAACTGGTTAAGTTAGTTAATACTTTTGGTCGTTTAAACTGTATAACCATCAACATATGATGTGAAGAACTATGAAAATGTCGCTTGCTGGTTTTTGATCATTGATATTCTTATATATGATGAGATAAACTTAAAAGATGGTCTCCCTGCCAAATGGTGGAATGTTATTTATATTTTCTTGGTCGATTACATTTTGCTTTTTATTATGTAATATGATTAGTTTATTGTAAGTCTGAATATGCGTTTCTTCTTCAATCTGTTTTAATGTTAAATTTCGGGTGGATGTCTGCCTTATTAAAGTAAAATCTGTTGAGGAAGGACAAGCAGAGACGGCAACTAAGCTAATGGGGACTGGACCATCTCGTGATGCTTCAGTGGATGGTAAAAACAACAATCATTGCTGTGAAGAGCCCACTGCAACGGACATTTTCCAAGATGCTGTTTGTTCTGGTGTTTGTTCTAGTCCAGTTATGGATGTTTCCCCAGAATCATGCCAGAGTTCATTTGCTACTCCAACTCCCGTAGTCCCACCACAAAGTTCAGAATCAAATAAAAGCTCCAAGGTAAAACAACTATATAATATTTTACTCGTAATATCAATCAGACAGGATATTGGTGGATCCCCTTCTCTTGATTTAAAAAAGTTTGAACACCTATATGATGAGACACTAGTAATGAGTTTGCTGATGCATTAATATTACAACCTCAAGATGCTGGCCACCTACTTTTATGTTTCATCAAGTTGTTAACGGCTTGTGCTTTGATCTTAACTTAGTGTACAAGTTTTTAAGTGGCTATCAGAGCACAATCTTCTGTGTCTATGTTGATGGTTTCCTACTTTAATGTAATTTTTTTTATCAGGAATTTAAGCTCAATCCGGGCGCAAAAGTTTTCTCTCCATCTTTCGCCACTGCAGCTTCTCCTATGGTACCAACAGTAGCAAACGTGTCTCTCATACCAGGCAACTCTCATATGATAGCTGTTGCTGGTTCTCAGGCAGGGGTTGGGGTGGGCACTTTTGCACCTTGTTCCTCTGCTTCTTCTAAGTTTGTCTCGTATGGTAGCATAACGGCTGCAACTAGTGTCAGTGGTTCTCAATTTTCTCAACATGTACGTGTTCAATAGGCTTTTCTTAGTTTGTTAATTTTAAAGTTAGATTTTTTTTATTTTCCATCATATCTATACCAGACTGCCTGTAGGACAACATTAGCCCCAGACACTCCCTCTGCAGTTTCCATCATTTCCATTCTTGTTTTGTATTTTTCATTTTGTCATTCAAAATTCTTTCTTAAAGGACTTGAAAATTTACTTGGCTACATTTGAAATCTGTCAAGCTATATATATACAGAATTATGTTTAATCCATAATCTATTTCATCGATATTAATTTGTTTCCTTTTTTATGAATTGCTGCTCGATTTCCAAGCGCGACAAAAGAATTTGGTGTCACTTTGCTGTAGCCTGTTTGAGTCTTCTTATGAATATCATGTCAACTGTCCGAGGACTTAGGTTACTAGTATACTTATTGGTCAAGCATTTGTAATTCTGATTATATCACTAACGACATTTTTGTTTGGCATTAGATTGGTGGGCATATGGGGGGTAGAACTCAGCCACTTAGATATGCTGGTCAATATCATCCTGTTCAGGCTGCAGCAGCATATTCGAATCCAAATTCGCAAGCAGTAAGCTAAAGAAGGAACTTTCATCCCTATGTCGCTCTTGTCCCATTTTTGCCTGCATAAATGGGGCAGTAATTGCGATACTTTCCAAGTTTTTTTTTTTGGCTGATAAAGTTCATTTATGATTTACTAATCTCTCTCTCTCTCTCTCTCTCCGGGCCTTTCTTTCTCTAGGTTATGTTTGGACAACTGGGACAGCTAATTTATGTGCCTGTTTCTCATGTAAGATGTGATACCCGCAAACTAATTAAAGCACTCTGAATCTCAGACACGAGATTTTCTTCTCTATAAAAGAAAATGTAGACTATTGGCTGCAGATTCATAAGAGCAGGACTTGGCTTATCTCTATCTTTGCCCACATTTAGGTTTTGGCAGGAGAGTTCGCATTTATCATGTGGCATGACAAATCTTGTGCTGCATCCCATGTAGAGCAACACTTACAATAAGCAACTTGGTATTTTAATGTAGCAAGATATATCTTTTTATCCATCCTTCTGAACTTTTTGCTATTGACTTCACAGCAAGTTATGAGGACAACCGTAGCTGATGAAGTGATCTTACTTTTTCTTCTTTTTTCCTTGTTACCTAAGAATCAATCTCATTTACTTTCATCCTGTCCATTAGTGATGTATGTTAAATATGATGCCTGATTTTTCTTTTATTTTTTGTTTTCCATCATAATGTTGGCTAAAGTGCAGGAATTCAAAGAAACACGGTGACTTAATACCTGAGAGATAATTAAAAAAATAGTTAAAGAAAAATGGTGTACTGCAAATATGCACTCTTGTATCTGGGTAGTCAAAGGAGAGAAGTTGATTATTACTTCGTTACTAAATTGCTTTTTATTTCATATGAAGGATTTGGTTCAGGGTGCAGCAGCTCTCTGTCCAGTACCCGCCCGTCCTCTGACACCTTATCATGTCCAAATTCCAAAACACCAAGGTATTTGCAAGTGTAATTCCCTATTGTCCTTGTTGAATGGACAAAAAAAAAAAATAGCCTTATAGCTGTCTCATCCTATGTTACTTGACTCAAGTCTAAGTATTAGATGCGAGTATATGTTCGATATGAGTTCAATGCTTTTTAAATTTTTTTTATATATTTGAAGGGTCTTTGGAGATTTATATTTTCGTACTTATACTTATGTCAGACATGGTACTTCAGAAAAAGTTAAAGAGTCGAATCAAAGTGTACTTTTATTTGCAGTAAAAAGTAGACTGCAGTCATTGTTAATAAGCCAATTATTGTATTTTTGAAATATGGTGTAATGCCATTTTGTTCTCAATCCCTTAGTGGGTGCAGGAACTGCATCAGGCCAAGCATTTCAGCTTTGTGTACCTCAACCTTTCGTTGCCGGTGGACAGCCACCATTGTCGGTGCCAAGCCAGATTCAATTTTTGCAGCCTCCCTTCCCTGTTAATCGTCCTATACAAGTTCCGGGATCGAACGGTCTGTTCAGCACGAAGCTTCCATGAAAATCTGTTACTTTATTAGTATTATCCCTTTGTTTCTGTTTGTTTGAAAATATTAAAAATTTTGGCCAATAAATTTTCATTCTTGGAGAGCATCCAGCCTTCGTGTCTGTTTCATGTTTTAATCCTCAGACAAGGGTTGTTCGTATTGCCTTTCTATATTAAACACGATATGATTACGTAGCATAAAAAATTTATTTAATATGATACAAAATATGATATTTATACATAAATCTATAAATATTTCAAAATTAATTAATATTAATTATTAACATTGGTTGTGCTGACAAATTTTAATCAAGATTCGGATCTCAAGAAGTGGTGATGACCGCAAGGTGAGTTTCTCAAACGTCAATGATAAGGTGGTACAAAAGTGGGGGATAATCTATTTATAGCTAGGTTTAACATAGTGCAAGAGACAACCTGAGTCCTAAAGCAAGCAGGGTTCAGGAAAACCCCACCATGATTTTGACATCATAAATCATTTGCAAAACATTCTCCTTATACCTTCCACTTATCCATAGTCACTAAGGATTCAATATTCCATTTGAGACATTTAATTTCTGTGGAACATGCTCGATTGCAGCACAGAATTGCATACTTGGATGTTCATAATAAGGAAGCCGCACATATTCAACATGGAACCGGTCCTTTGCTGTTTATTAAGTTATGACAAAGCATAAAGTAACATAAAGATAGCTTTCTATA
>JBBYHL010000001.1:11144176-11157891 GCA_038381835.1 Adansonia madagascariensis | reverse complement strand
TGATTGATCAGTACTCGAGCTCAAAGTTTGGCCTAAGCTTCGCTCGTCCAGGGGGTGAAACATGGGTGGCAATTGAAAACATACATCTTGAGGTTGACTTTACCTTCACGAACAATAGCCCAGTGTTCTATGAAGGAGTATTTTATTGTTTGGGACATGGCGGAAACCTTGGAGTTTTGGAGATCAGAGACGATGACGAGGTTACTTGGAATGTTCTTCCCAAGCCTACAAGGCCTTGCAGTTCATACAAGCAAAATTTCTTGATGGAATGTGATGGGGAGCTTTTGTCTGTTTTCGTAGGAGAATTCGGAAAATGGGTTCGAGTTTTCAGGTTGAATCGTTCATCGATGGCATGGATCAAGGTTAAAAGTTTGGGAAATTATATGGTATTCATCAGTCGTTCTTCTTCGCTTGCAGCCATGGCAACCACCCCTGGTATGGAGAACAAAATCTATTTCCCTAGATTTCGAGGCCAAAGTGGTCACGATGTTGTGTTTTACTCTTTCGACACAAACAAATTTCATTCATTCGAGAGAAAAGATTCTGAAGTAGATTTTTATACCACGAGAGAGCAATTGGGTGCCTGTTGGATTGAACCTAATTGGTGTTGAAGTTGCCGTTTATGGCCGAAGTAGTTTCCTGAAGCTTTGTTATGTTAGGCATAAAAATAGACAACAAGATCTCCTAAATGATACTTTTCTTCTATTATTCCATGAATGATAGTGAATGCTTTTCATTGGTGTGCTATTATATAGGATAATTCCACAAGAAGACAGTAAATAATTTCATTTCACACAACAGCCTTCCTAAAATAACAGTTCCCAGATCAAATGCGATAACCTCAATTGTTTTTTTCGAGAATCCAATAAGATGATTTATCGACCAAATGATACATGTTCAAAGAACTAGGTACGTAACGAAGGAGCTTACATGGCCTGTTTCAATCATCTATATTCTTGAAAGTTCAAGTGGCCTGTTGCTTGTGCATGCTCCGCAGCTTCCTAAAGATTCACACAAAATTAACTTATGCGAGAATCATAGTATTTAAGTAATCGAGTAAAGCCGGATGAAAAATAGTGGGCTTTAAAAGGGTAAAAAATAGTTGACCTTCTGGCCAACCACACCAATTTGGCAAACGCCACAACGCAGAGTGAAGTTGGCAGTGTCGGTGTATCTCCTCTTCCTAAAAAATAAAGCAAATGAAATTATCCAAAATAAGTTGCAGTCAAATCATCACCGTTCAGTCAGGCAATGCCCAAGCAGACTATTTTTTCAAAATATTAAACCTAAGAGGCGGTTATCTGAATGAAGATTACATACATACTCGGAAGAAATCAATTGTAAAAGGGTAAAGGACAAAAGGGGAACTCAGCTAGAGATTTAGTTTGTTATAGTTGCTTTATTTCCCATATAGACATCAACATCAAGCCTCTAATTATTCGAACACTGACCCAATAAACAGATATAATATGATAAAAACTTAAAAATGCTACCTTTGTTGATCCTTGACCAGATTCAGTGCAAGGGCTTCAACCGGCCCAATGGTTCTATCCTTCTGCACAGCAAATATAGTCTGATCAAACTCCTCCGGCGCACCCTCAAATGGAGACATCTGTTCGATACAACAGATGAAAACATTAGCGAAGGGGAAAAAAATACAATCAGCATCCGCAATCCCTACTCAATAGTCATAACTTTGTAAATATTCAAAGTTTCATTTTAGCAATTTATTATCTCTGTATGATCACAAACAAGCAAAATCGCATGGATATAATCAAGTAGTGACATATTATTTTTTCAAAACTCCAAAAAATACAGTTCCTAATGGCGTCATAGTGTTATTCCTCTAGTTTAAAAGGCAACAATAAGGGCAGCCTCGAAAATAATAAATTTGTCATAAAAGCAACATACAGCCAAAGCATCATAGTGGAGACCATCATAGATCAGCATGACTCTTTCAGAATAGTTCCTGTCCTGTCATGAAGGCCATTACAAGGGGGGGGGGAGTAAGCATTAATAATGACAAGATGACAACTAGAGACAAAAAACGGTGACGACGTCAGCAGTTCTAACCTGACCATACAAATCACAACGGCATGTCTGAATATCATATGCAGCAATTTCCCGTCCATAATAATCCGCTAATATTGAAAGCTCAATGGCACCTTTGTAACAGAACGTAACAGAAATGAGATCAGCACCATTATAGAGACCCATTATAGTCCTGTGGATGTGGAAGGGGATAAAAGTTCAACAAACCTCCCCACTTTTCCGAGTCAAGAATCCACAAACAATACTCTGAATTAGGCTTTCCAAGAAACACCTCGGAATATTTAGTAGGATCACTTGCCACTGTTGCAGCTATAACCTTCAAACAGCCATCAAATCACAGCAGGTAAAAAAACAAAATAGCATTTAAAAAAAAAAAAAAAGAGTAAGGATAAAAAGGCCTTATATCAACATTTCATTTATGCGCACAGATTTTGACCTTCAAACTAAAATGCATTTATCGTTCTATCTACTTCAGCATTCTAGGTGCATGCAGCAAATAATGATAACAACTGAATAAATAAAGTATATCATACTTCCGACTGATGCATCAGGGATTATAGTAGTAATACCGTAAGCAGAATGAAGCCAAGCACGGGCTTCTTTGTTGGTAATAGCGAGCAACTACTTAAAAGCCTTAGTAATAGCTAAAATATCAAGATAAGCTGAATATGGTAATGCTAATGAACTCAATCAGGCAAATATGAGATGATTTGTACTCTGTTTCACACAACTCATTTGCCATCTTGAACCATTTCCGTTAAAGCCCCAGCAGTACGGATTTGCATATCTCCATATAAAGCTTCCTATTTTGCAATGGTTGTAAATCCTCCTTGCCTAATCCTAATATATTCTGCTACAGTTGACGTACATCAATGCTAGAACTGACTAGTTGATATAAACTGTATATGAAGTTTCGATTTTTGATCACCAATTACAGTTCAAGAACAAAATAAAGTAATTTAAAGAATGAACAAATGACAAAAAATTTATTAGATTTATGCAGATAAGAACCTGTCTCAACTCGGGAGCTTTGGTCTTGTCATGGTCCATAACATACCTAAAAACGAGGAAACAATGAAAAACAATCAGATGTAAACAATAATCATACCCCCAATCAAACTAATAACAAATTAAAATGAAAAGTTAATCGTCTAGTAGTTTATAAGCTAACCCGACAGCATTGAAAAGGCAGCTGTTGTCCGAGGGGATGACCCTTCTAACGATAATACCTTCCATTTTCCAAATTATTTTGTACCTGAAAAACAAACACAAATTTTAACTTGCATCATTCATATGTTTACATAATAGGCAATTGGTAATAACTAAGCAACTGGTTCCTTAGATTCCAGAAAATTGTATACAAAGGCAGACAAACTTGTGCAGATGAAACAGGGAAAAGAAGATTGATCAAGCATGAAGCCCTAGTTAGTAAATAACAATTTTCACTAATATAATTCCATTAAATTTTCTGAAGCATATAGCCAAAATCTATGATAACAATATTTTTTTTAAAGAAAAGAATCAAAAGAGATGACTAAGAATTAAAAGAAGCAGAAAAAAACATTAATTAAAAAAAAAAAAGAATCAAAGTTTGAACCTTCAACAAGAAAGAATTCTATCAATGAAACGAGCTATCACCAACAAGATCTAAAACAACTCAGATGCAAAAACCTACCAAAAACACGAGAATGACCCAAAGTAAGAATTAAATAACCCAAAAAAGCAATTCAAGGAAAAAAAACACCCAGGAACATAATTTTATCACAAGAGAATAAATGGCCCCAGATCTAGAATTAACACCAAGAATAACTTTAAAAATAAAGAACCTTCAAAGATAAGAAATGGACCCCACAAAAACATAGTGCATTCATATACATGAAATTAAAAAAATAAAAAAAATAAAAAAGATGAGAAAATTTAAACAAGGAAAATCTTACAACTTCCTTCTTTTTCCTGCTTGAGTTTTATTGGAAACAAAAGAATGGATTTTTTTTTTTTTTTGGCTTTTATTTTGCAATTGTTTGTTGTTACGGGCAAAATGTGAAGTGTATTTTTATTGTATAATTTCTCGCAGTTGTTGATGTCGTTCTCCACTTCTGTCCATTTTTGTTTTCCCCCCTTGTCCCTTGGTCCCACCTTTCCGGGAAAATCTATTCTTGGATTCGTAGTATACACACTCTAGAAAATGCTTGAGGAAAATGGTTTTTATACAAACGAATTCAAGCCCTTTCTATTTTCCCTTTAAAAAAAATCACACTTTTTTATGTTGCCAAAAAAAAGTGAAACCCAAGTAAATAGGATAATTTTCAATTTATTTATTAGGATGAAAATTTTAGACTTAGACACTTATAATTTGACTGTTCACCGGTAATTTACGTTACAAAATTTAAAAGAATTTTAAAAATAATTAATTATTACTTTTAAATGTTTTAAAATAAAAAAATTATTTTAATATTTATCTTTTTAAAATTATATCTATAAAAAGATTTTGAGATAATATTTTATTTTTAATACTATTAAATTAAAATTATCTTCTTTTCCAAAAATTAAAATAAAAAAATTTATTTTATTAACATTTATCTCGCCTTTAAAAATTTTTAAAAATTAAATAAATGAAACGAAGGGTTAAGGGTTAAAATTTTAAGATGGAGAGTATTTTTATTTATTTTTCATAGATAAAATATTAAAAGAGCCTTTTATTTTCTATTTCTCACGTAAGTCATTATCTTTTTAGTGTATCCAATTAGGTTTTAAAGCATTAAATCTTTTAATTAAATATTTATTTTGTAATAAAATCATTGGAAATCGTTACAAAAATATAGGTTTAATTGAACAAAAAAACAGTATTTTAAACATTTAATTAGAAAAAAATAGTACTTCTAATTTAATTAAACAGCAAAAAAAATATTTTAAGGGTTTAATTGAATATATAAAAGGATAAAAATTTATGTAAGAAATTAAAATATATATATAAAAGCTTTTTTTAGTATTTTAGTTTTTAACGGTTTGATTTGCTATTAATAATAATTCATTAATTATTATTTTTAATAATATTTAAAAATTTTAATTTATGAATTAATAGGGTTGAGAGAGATAAGTAAGTTTTCTCATGAAGAACTTTTTCATGCTTGATAGTCCTCCAAAAAATCTTTTAATTCCTTTTAATATTCTTAATATAATCCTTTTACTTGTGACATGTGCTAAGCTATTCATTTGAAAAAACAAATAAATAAATAAACTATATGATGAATTAGGCAAGTTAATAGTGAAGCAAAGTAAGTAAGGTATTAACTTGGACAATCTATTTATTTAATAGCACCATTTTTCCTTGCAAAAATTAAATTAATGAAAATGATCTGTTTAGTATAATAAATAAAAAGAACAGTTAAAATCATTGTACAAAAATTTTTATCCAATCTTACTTAACATTTTGAATTTCTAAGTTCTAATTAATTAAAAAAACTATTAATTGGTATACAATAATTGATTTGTGTAATCATTATTCATAAATGATATAAAATAAATACGAAATTTAAATTTCAGTATTTATATTCCAAATCACATTTTTTTATATTAAAAAAACTCTTAGTTGGTATAATGAAAAGGTAGCAGGGATCATATTATTGTTTTTTTCTCTTTCTTTTTTCTTAACTGATAAACAGAATTGCATAAAGAGAGAGATGAGAGCAAGAAAATGGTTGTTGCACTTGTTATACCTCAGAGCAAACCGATTGTATAAGTAGTCACGACGATCGTCCAAATATCCCACGAGATGACCATGGCCCGATCGATTCAAGTCCTATGACTTAAGTCACTTTATCGCCCAAAACGTATTGTAAACATCGACATGACCTCTCAATAAAGATCCTTAAACAATGTGTTCTGGGTCAAGGGAGAGTCATCGATACTCCCTAACAAAGATAATTAGCTGCATTTGGATAATGACACCTGACAACATACTTCTTAGAGACACTTATGTATAAAAAGGACCCTAAAGCTCCTAGGTAAAAGGATTCAGCTCTTCTTCTTCTTTTCCATTATCTCATTTCCTCCCGAATACTTTGGGCTAACTTTAGCATTTGAATGCACCGCGAAATCTCAATCCGATGCTCTTCTGATCTCTCTTTGTATTTTAAGTCATATTCCTGCTCCACCTTCCAGCCTCCTCGTAGAAAACATCAACAGCATTAATTAACAGCCATTTAATTAGTTTTGTTACATTTTTTTTACATTTATATACTTAGTTTTAACCTTTACAAAGCACATTTTTCCTATTTTATTTGAATTATTGGAATAGTAAAAGTATACAATGTAAAGTTTATAAACTCAACCAGGTTATTTTTTTTATATTTACATTTTATCTGTTATATAAAAATGTCAATTTACTTGCAGCCATGATTTAAACAATAATCGGTTAGTTTTAACTTTGCATGAAGATTGACTATTGATTCACTCTTGCCCAATATCCAAGAATTTTCAATTTCTCGATAGATAAAATCTATGTTACTTAGACTCAACAATGAGTTTATTCATTTTTTTTTTTTTCAAATTCATATATTTGGATTGAACTTTCATACGATGTTCACATGATATACGTCAAACACAAAATATTTCAACAAAAATTAAGAATCGAACCAAATCAAGAAGCTTTAAAAATTAATTTGCTTCTCTCTGCTCTAGACCAAATTTAGGTCCAATTAAACCTGTTCATGAATTTGGCCGGTTAGTTACTGAAAATTCTTTATTCCCTTTTCTTAGGCTCGGATGAAATTTGTAAAAGTCTTATCCAGGGGGTCCAGTTTACCAGGCCGGTAACCCGGCTCTTGGACAGGTTTAGGCTCAACCTTGTTCTGACCCATCTGTGCAGCTGCCCAGGAGGCACCCCATTCAGCAAGAGAAACTTGCGTTGGTGACAGATAAATTGGCAAAATATAAACCTAAGTACCAAATTTACTGTTGTATAGTAGGTATATGATAATAAGCAGCAACTGCGGTTTATCAGCCAGGCATGGCAGCGAAAAGAAACCATGGCATTGGTCACAGTTGTGGAGTAGAGGCCACAACATACACGGTACCCGATCTCCGAAACCGAAGAAAAGATATTTGACTGTTCTGGTAAACAAGAACCATAAGTTCTAATCAAACAAATTATTAAGTTCAAAATCACATCTACTTAATGTAGCTGCTACGCTGCTACACAAGACTTGCTGGTTTCTAGATGCCAAATGGGATCACTAACGGAAACCAGTACCGCAAAGTTGATGTAGCCACTGCTGAATTACCGTTTCGTTTTTCCAGTCTCCAAACAAGTTCACTAATGCTATTAGAATTGACAGACAAATTCAAAATCGATAAGACTAAACTCTAAAAGCTTAGCTTTCCTCCCTTACATCATGGCTTGAGTGCAGCAATGCATTCGATTTCGATCTTGGCGTCCAATGGTAATGCTGCTACCTGATATGTTGAACGAGCTGGAGCAGGTGAAGGAAAGTGTGCAACAGAAATCATTTTGGGAAGACTGAATTAAAATGTCTGGTTTCTAAAGATGTTATCGAGTTAGCTACGGAGGAGGAAAATTCCGAAAAGTAAACATTCTGCCCATTTTAATCAACAATTTATCTTACATCTGGCCTGGAACAAGCTCGTTGACTGAAATGCAGATGATAATTCAAGGCTCCACTTTATTAACTCAAATTCAGATACCAAGTGATGCATCTATAATCTTTTTTTCTTTCATCGATCTTGTCAATGAATATGAGATTCAAGACAATCTCGCAAAACTATATAGAAAGCAAGTTTTGAACATGAAACCAGATTTTAACTATTGTACTCACATTTAGCATAGATCTCATTCACTTTCTTGAAGTCTTTCAAGTCAGCCAGACTGCATAAAAGAAACCAGAGAAACAATAAAGACCTTATCCATTTCGGATTATCAACCCTCATCAATGGAACAAGCAAAATGGCAGCGAATATCGAAGAAGAATCATACATGATTGTTGTCTTAACTACAGAGGAATAGTCTGCACCACTGGCTTTCAGTATTTCTTCCATATTTTTGAGTACCTGTAGATTTGCATAGAAGTGTCGATTAAAGAATTGGAAAGCTAAAATATCACATTTACAGAATCATTAGTTCATATATAAGTAGGTTACCTGCTCTGTTTGATCCTCTACATTGTCCGAAACGAACTTTCCAGTCTGGAATAAAACCCGCAGACATGATCAGTACCTCATTTATATAACGGAAATCTACAATTACAACCTTAACATGTCAAGCATCTTCAATGAATATGTCACAAACCTCTGGAACAAGACCGAGAACACCGGAGACAAAGAGAAGATCATTAGCCTTGATGGCCTGAGAATATGGTCCCAATGCTGCTGGAGCTTTGTTGGTTGCCACAGCCTCTTTTATCACTACAATCAAGACATATTAACGACTCACAACTCACAATAATCAACTCAAAATAATCAATAGCCAGCCTCTTTTGTCGGTCGGCATCAAATGGAACGAAGGTCCATAATAATCAAGAAAAACAGCAATGCGACTGACTGATAAGGAAACAAAGTTTGGTCCAAACTCCAAAGTCCTAACTCATGATCAATTTACCTTACAGCATTCTCTTAAACTTCCATCTACTTAGCCCCTAATTACCAAATGTCGTTAATCATTCGACAATAACTCATAAACCGTCAAACCATGAAAAAAAACTGTTGCTTGTAAACCATTTATAGAAAAATTCAAGGTTGTACTTCAAAACAGGAAACAATAACATTTTGGCCATCAAATATTAGACTTCCAAGCACAACAAAGTTCCTAAGAAACCAATAAATCAATATAAATTCCCTGAAATTCAATTTCAAAAACGTCTAACAAGAAAAATATCTATTAACCATCATAAATATAAATGCAAAAATCCATATCCATCTTCTTTTCCTTTCCACATTTACTTGACTGAAGTAAGACTTCGATGATTCAATTAAAACTAACATTCAAGTCCAAACAGATTCACCCATTTGGCAAAAGCAACCCATCAAAGAAAACTCAAAATAAAAGATAGACAAAAAAAAACCACCATTTTTTCGCTGGTGTTCTTTTTTTTTACCAGGAGAAGTAGAGAAGCTTAAGCAAGCAAAACGAGAGCTTTTTCTGGAAGAAGATAGCCGAAAGGAAGAGCCAGCTACGACTCCGCCAGCCGCCTCTAATTGAGAGCGAGTGCGTAGTGCTCCCACATCTATGGTTGGGACATGGATTGACCTTAAACTACACCAAGCCATTTCCACCCTTACGTGTTCTTGTGTTGTGCAGGCGAACTGAACAGAACTGAAATGTAAGAAAAGTGTCGTGAAGCTGAGGAAGATTCCATTTTTTTTTTTTCGATGTTTACTAGATTACCCTTTGGTTGGTAAAGCCCAAAGTCATGATTTCGGCCTATGATTGTTAAAAGTTTGGTCTTGGATTGGATTTGTAGACCTTAATTCCAGGGAAAGTCCTTTTCTTTTCTTTGACACTTCATTTACATTCTTGAAAATGATTTTCAGACAGTTGCTTTTCTTTTCTTTTTTTTACGAATAGATCGTATTTAAAAAAAATCAGAAAAAAAGATAAAAGAACTTTTATATATATTCTAAATCTTATATTTATTACTATTATTATTAAATTTGATTTTATATCCGTTTTTTCAAATGAAAGTGATACCAATTCAATAGATCTATTCATAAGTTAAGTTATGATCATGATCTAAAAATTCAAATTAATTATATTATTAAAATATTAAAATATTATTTATATATTTATAATTAAATTTAAATAAAAAAATTTTTTATTATTAAATATTAAATTTTTTCGGTTTGAATTTGCAAAAATTTTGTCCTCGGTATGAAATTTATATAGAGTATAGATGAAGACAATTGCAAAATTTTTTTTTCTAAATCTGTTTTATTTTAGCATAAATTTCCCTAATATTTTTCTGTTTTGAAATGACGAAAATAGTTGTACAAGAGCATTTTACAGGCAGATCAATGATCAAAAGGAAAGTTGCTAGGAAACGTTACAACGATGTGTAGATACGAAGTTTTGTTTTTGCATCATATTTCATCATTCATTTTCATTTTCAAATTCTACATTGGCACAATTTCAACAAAAAAAAGGAAAACCAATCGCCATTTTTTCTTGTTCTTGGGTGAATCAAAACTTCCGATGATTTACAATTCCATAGCATCGTTAAAAACATGTTCTCTACACATGGGGCAAGTGCCTTGTCGGCTTAGCCATTCATCAATGCAGTTTAAGTGGAAGATGTGCCCACATCTTGGAAGATTTCTTGCCAATTCCCCATCTTTTAACCCCTATAAAAATATATATAGAAAGCATCTCATTTCAGTTCACTCATTCATTGTAATCTGATTTTTTTAATTGATCATTTTTTCTTACCTGTAAGCAAATTGAGCAAGAAGATTCTCCCCTTGATTTGATCATCTCACTAGAATGAAATTCATACAATGGAAGCTTCTGAATGCAATTTCTGGACAAACCCTTTGCTGCATTTACATCATAAATGTCTGACATTTCATTGTATGTTGATTCCAGGGAGTTCATCTGAAATTTCATTAGGTTCAAAACTTAATTAGATGAAAAGCGAGCCAAAAATCACCAATGGTTTAAAAAAAAACAAAAAACTATAATTTTGTTTGCGGGCTTAGAAAGTTACTTACTTGCCATTGGTAAGCTTTTAGCATTGCTGGACTTACCCATTCGATGAAGACCTTCCCATTTACTAGGCTAACTAACAAGGCTACCTGTAAAGGAGCAAATTAAAGAAGGATGTTAACATTTTTTTCCTTTGATGTACATTGCACCAAAGGGGGTATTTATAAAAGCATTTTTTCCACTTGGACGTCGCTGGCCATGTTGTTTCGATTCTTTTTTCAAGTACCTATATCAGATCCATTTTTAGACGTGAATAGAAAAATATAACCTTATAAAGATTCTTCAAATACATAAAAAACATAAAAAAATTCATGTCAAATATATAACTTATTCAACACTCACATCCGAGTTTAAGTCACTAGGGAAGGGTGGAATTAATGCAATGCCAAAATATGGTAATCTGGAAGTTATTTCTCAGACTTAAATTAGCAAAAGCTACTATACCTTTGATAATGACTCCCCATCAGCCAATGATTCCAGCAATTGAACGGCTGTGATTGCACCTGCAACAGCACCAATTCCAGATCCCCGGAAAAACCCAGTTTCAGTGGTCTGGCCTTTCATTGCTCCTACCACGATTCCCACCATAGCTCCTCCTACAAAAGCCAAACAAATTTGACTTGATCAAAGTTCAAACAAAATGATAGCAGAGTTTACAAATGATAAACTTCGTACAAACTTTTCCCATTGTTAGAGTCAATTCTCCAGGGTAGGCCGTAAGGAAAAAAAAATACAGTTAACTTTGTTTATAAATGAGTCAAAAACTAGAATCTGCAGCAAAAGTCAAGATAAATGGTACTAGTAGCAGACCATGGACATTTTGATGTAACTGAGGAATTCCAAGATGTAAATAAAAAGCTGTAAAAGTACTAATGTATTAATTAGCCATCTGAAACTAAGCATACTACAGGATTTTTAGTTAACTTTTGATTTTGATGCTGGGAAAGTATATAAATATACTTCTGTGCAAGGAAAAATGTACAAAACTGAAGTTGCTGGTTATTTATATTGAAAAAAGCCCCAAAAAGCTCAAGGAAACATAAATTTTTGTACAAAATTTTGATCATAAAAGATATTATACCTAATGCGAAAATGCAGGTGAAAGCAGCAAAGACAGTTCTCTTCAAGACTGTAATTAAAAACCCAATTCCAAGATCTTTCATTGCACCAAAAATCCACAAAGAGACAGCTTGTCCAAACCTAAATGCCTCCTCGGTTATGCCTGGAAACAACTCGTTTAACATTGGGAAAAAAAAAAAAAAAAAAAAGAAAGACTGTGAAACCCGTTGCTTGAAATATGTTTAAGAAATTAAAAATAGCTGGTTTTTAAGGAGTTGGGGGAAGTTTGTGATGTAAATACAAAGCATTTATAGAGTCAAGAATGCAGGCGGCATTTATGAGGGCTAAGTCCCAAAGCTGAACTAATGCATGCACGAATTTGCAAGACCAACGCATGGAATTACTACCAAGGCTTAGTCCGATTCGTTGGCCCATATTTGAATTTTAATATCCTCAACTCCTTTCTTTAAGCTTTTAATATTTATTTTTTTTCTTCGCAAAATTATATTAAATCGGCTAAAAATCAAAATGGTCAAATAATGATAAATTTTAACCACCCAACCATGCAGGACGAGATTAGAAAATTGAACTCCATTAAAACAATTTAGATAGTTAGATAGTAATTAATGACATTAGGTGAGAAAGGGCTAAAATCACAATAGATTTGCCTTACGTAGAAATGTTTCCATTATGTGCTTTTGGTCCTTTGGCCTTTGATGTCTAAATTTTTGCATTTTAATTAAGAAAAGATTTTTAGTTTTTGGATAACATTTGAAAACCTTATAGGATCACAACCAATATTAAGAGAGTTTAAATATATGAAGTGAAATTAATAAAAATAATGAAGAAATAAAAGAGGCCAATGGGAGGTTCAAGTCACAAAAAATAGGCTCAAAAAAGAAAAAAAAGAAAAAAAAAAAAAAAAGGAAGATGATGTCTATCTACAATCTATATTGAATGCTAATTTAAGTCATCCAATTCTCAGTAGTCTAAACTTTTTATTTAGAGACCAGTGACTGAAAACTAATGAATCAATTTGCGTTAAATCCAATTGGCCATTATTGGAAGAATCCTGACAACTTGTCTGCAAACCCTAAGCAATTGGCAATGGAGACATTGGCTGTCCATTTGCTAAAATTTTCTATCAATGTTAAGAACTTAAAATCAGTAGATTTTTTTCATGTAATAAAGGGTTGCTTTGGCTTGTCAGTTGCCTTAAAAAAAACCAATGGGCAACCAATAGCAGGCTAACTAGAAGAAAAATATCAGAGAAACCATGTGCAAAAAGATAGTGGTTAAATCCTTCTTCTGTGGGCTGAAAACTTTAAAAATATTTTGATTTAGTAATTTTAAATACAATTCAATTAAATGGTGCAGATACAAAATTATTATAAATATAAATATATAAATATATAAAAATTTTTATAAAATAAATTATTAATATATTAAAATTTATAAAATATATAATAAAAATACAATATTAATGTACGAATCGTCAATTTTAGAGGAAGACGATGGGGCAAGGGAGTATGGACAAAACTGCTCGGATAAAGGCAAGTGGACCTTTGAAAGCATTAATGGTTTTATCTACTGCTGCTGGATACTTCTAGCACGGCTGGATTATAGGTTTTCCCTCATTGATTCAGCCACCTGATATTTTTCTAGGCGCTTTAATTGATACTCACCATTATGTAATATTGAAACTGTTACTTACATATCTCTCTCTCTCACAAAAAAATAAAAATAAAAAAGAAACTGTTACTTATGGTTTCTTTCGATTTTCAAAATAAATCAGTAAATAAAACCAGCGTTAGTGATTTTTTCTTTTAATCTTGATGGAAGAAGAAAGTATCTATGGAATATAATGTCACATTAACTGTTCAAGATATTC
>JBBYHL010000001.1:11117858-11140656 GCA_038381835.1 Adansonia madagascariensis | reverse complement strand
ATTTTCTTGCAAGTAAATATGAAAAGAAAAAGCCTATGTAACAAAATATCTCAACAAACTGAATATACTAAACAAAAAAAAAAGGTTAGTAAATTAAGGATTTTGTCGACATCTTTGGCTATTTATTTTAATAATATTTAAAAAAACAGTGTTCTTAAGATATATTTTTCATTTATAGTTCTTTATCAAATTCAAGAGAAAATGATACATTAATTATAAAATTATTTTTTGTAAATATTATTTTAATCAATACCAATAAGTATTACTTAACATTTTTCATAGTCTAATATCTTAAAATAAAAAATGTCACTTTTTTTTTTACAATTGTGTCTATAAAGTTTCTTTGTAAGTCATATTTGTATATTGTGCTAATAAAAATAAGAAAATTGTTAATTGATAAAATAATTAATCACTTGAAAGTGTGGCTGAATATTAAATATATATGCTCATGGCTAAAGAAGTCTATCTAATTCATATTAGATAAGATAATAGTTTAAATTTGTTTAATTTAATTCAAGTTCTTATTTGTATAACAAATATAATTTTTATTTAAATTTAAAATAAATATTTTTAAAATTTTTAATATTATTTTAAATAATAAAACTAATTTTTAAATTTTTTAACCTAAACTTAAATAAAAATAAAAAAATTTAAATAACAATTCAATCCTGCCCTGCTATGAACAACTCGCGTACTAAAACTGATGTAGACCTTTATTAGTTATTCCCCAATACATGCTCATAAAGTAATGCTCTGATTGGAAGGAAAAATATTGACTGCAGACAGCTAAGCTTAATTGCAACTTAGTGTTTTTTTTTTTTTTTTCCCCGAATATTTTCCTTGACGGTTTGTTGCATTGGCTGCTATTTGGCTTTCCTTTCCCTTGCCCAATAAGATTCTCTCTCTTTTGGTCTCATCAAGATTCAATGTTTCAGACATAACATAGTTGACCAATACAAGCAAGCCAAATCCTCCTTTTTTGTTTGTCATAGTGCCAGATAGCCTCAACTCAAAGCCAGAAACTTTGATCTGCATCTGCTATTTTTTTCCCTTTATAAACCCTTCCATTTTACGATCACAAGCCTATAAAATTTGGATTCTTTTTCATCACATCCCCTTAGTAGATTCCTAAGTCCCTATCTTGGTTATTGGTGATTTATCAATCTAAAAAAAAAAATCACCTTTTTTTTTTTCTTTAGTTTCTGAATCTGGGTCTTTTTCTTTCTACCTTAATTCTGGTAAGTCGCTGAATTCTGATCCAGTTTCTTAATTTTCTTTAAGTTTCTTCTTTTGGGTCCTTTTTTTTTTCCCCTATTTTCAGACTTGTTAACTTGGCTGTCACAAGTGAAACCAGATGGGTTGTCGCCTGACGAAAAGCAAAGATTCAAAGCAACAGCAGAATGGTTACAGATCAGGAGCAACAGCGACAGCTGCTGTACATCAACAAAGATACCAGGAACCTGTTAGGCCTGCACCAGTTCAACCCCAATTCCACCACATCCCTGAAAAACCAGGTGCTCAAACACTTTGGAAGACAGTTGCTCCAACTCCAAGCCCCAAGCCTGCCCCCAGGATCGACACAATTCTTGGTAAACCTTTTGAAGATATAAGGGCGCACTATACTATTGGTAAAGAATTGGGAAAAGGTCAGTTTGGTGTAACTTATCTTTGCACTGAGAATTCAACTGGAAAGCAATATGCTTGCAAGACTATATCCAAGAGGAAGCTAGTTACAAAAAATGATAAGGAGGATATGAAAAGGGAGATACAAATTATGCAGCACTTGAGTGGACAGCCTAATATTGTGGAGTTTAAAGGTGCATATGAGGATAAGCAATCTGTTCACCTTGTAATGGAATTATGTGCTGGGGGTGAGTTGTTTGATAGGATTATTACCAAGGGACATTATAGTGAAAGAGCAGCTGCTTCCATATGCAGGGCAATTGTAAATGTTGTCCATGCTTGTCATTTTATGGGCGTGATGCATAGGGACCTTAAGCCTGAGAATTTCTTGTTGTCTAGTAAGGGTGAGAATGCTCTTTTGAAGGCCACAGATTTCGGGTTGTCAGTCTTCATTGAAGAAGGTAAATTTTGATAATATATTATTGGTCTTAATTTGCAGGAAATTTATGCATATTCCTATTGTTTTACGATGTTCTGCTTGTGGATCTTTACGATGTACAAGAAAACTGTTAATTGATCTTAACCACCTGCTCCCGAGCGATTCTAAATTCTAAGCTTTTCCCTATACCCTAAATATTGTTATGAGTATTGAAAGAAGAACAAGTCAATTAAGTTAAATTGAATTCTGAAATATTATTGGTTAGGACGTCATTTGCTGCCAATTAAGATGGCAGGTAAGCTTCCCCAATTGTTTTTGCCATCTTCAATTCATTGTCTGCATGTGCATTCATACGAGTTGTGGGTGTCACTATAGCGCTTCGAAGATTCAACTTCTGCTCTCTGAGAGTATCATGTGTTACTAAATTAAGAATGCTGGCTAATTAAGTCCAAAAGGCTATCACTTCGTACTTAGAAGCTAAATAGATCAGCAATCATTAACTGAAATTGTATTAGCTTCCAGCATTTTCATTATTGTTTCCTCTATGTTTTTTCCCTAATCTTCATGCTATATATAGCAATAAATAAGTTTCAACTGTGCATAAAGGGCATCTTTCATGAATACTGGTTTAGCTTCTAATTTCTCAATTTCCTGTAAACCGACTCAGAAGAATAAATTTCATTTACATGATGATGGAATTTGCTTTTATAACTGTGGGAAAGTTGCATAGCTTTAAACTTCAATTTAAGCAAGAGGCATGCTTTTTGTAGTCTTTCGACAAATTTTAATGATTATAAACTCGCATGTGTGCATATATATCGATATAACGTGTACTATGTGCGGCAATCTGTGTTTGAGAGTGATTTATTTATTTATTTCTGAAAAAGAAAAGAGAGATTAGGATCTCATGTATGTCCATGTGTAATATAACTGTTAGCATTCTTTTTTAATTGTTCTTGGTACATTTTGGCAGGAAAGGTGTATCGGGACATTGTTGGGAGTGCATACTATGTTGCTCCTGAAGTATTACGTCGTAGATATGGAAAGGAAATTGATATTTGGAGTGCAGGAGTTATATTGTATATCTTACTCAGTGGTGTGCCTCCATTTTGGGCAGGTAAAAATTTAAAACTCGCTCAAGGAAAATAATATTCATCAATTGTCAGAAACTATAGCTGGCTTTGCTAATTGCCGTGATACTTCAATGTTAGTAAATAATCAAATGAATTTTTTTCCTCACAGAAACGGAGAAGGGGATATTTGATGCTATTTTGGAAGGAGAAATCGACTTTGAAAGTCAACCATGGCCATCTATTTCGGACAGTGCCAAGGACCTAGTCCGCAGGATGTTAACACAGGATCCGAAAAAGCGAATTACTTCTATTCAAGTCCTAGGTACTTATTTATAGTATCTTTTTCTGTTGGGCATTCGTAAAAGTAGTTAATCTCTGGTAATATGTTCAAAAATGCTTATTTTAATTGTTTGTTCTATCTTCCTTTGCTGTGCATCCTGGCATCCATCACATATATGTATTACAAGGAAAATCAGTTATAAGATGCAAAATTACATCCAATAAGCGCGTGTATGTGTTGTATGCTTTATTCTACCATGTCATGTTTGGCTTAAACGCAACTGAAGATTGAAATTATGTGCTTTATGCAGAGCATCCATGGATCAGAGAGGGTGGAAGTGCATCAGACAAGCCACTGGACAGTGCAGTCCTTTCTAGAATGAAGCAATTCAGAAGAATGAACAAACTAAAACAACTTGCCTTAAAGGAAAGTTTAAATTTGTCTATATGATATAATTGTTTTACGAAATTGGTAGTATAAGAGAGATAGATAGACATGCGACTCATTATTCATGAGATATGTTTTATTTGATATATGATAGCAAATCAGGAAATACTTTTACAATCTCCAGTTATTCCATCAGTTATGTAACTTTACTCACCATCTAATAACAAGACTGGTGGAATACAGGTCATCGCAGAAAATCTTTCTAATGAAGAAATTCAAGGTCTGAAGCAAATGTTTGCAAACATCGACACTGACAATAGTGGCACAATCACCTATGATGAGCTTAAGACTGGATTAGCTCGACTTGGATCGAAGCTCACAGAGGCTGAGGTTCAGCAGCTGATGGAAGCGGTAAGATACTACTTAAATTTAATAATATGTAGATCTTTTTTAATTTATAGCATACCTACTAACCTTTGTTTTATTTGTTGCAGGCTGATGTGGATGGAAATGGTTCAATTGATTACATTGAATTTATCACTGCTACAATGCACAGACATAGGCTCGAAAGAGATGAACATCTGTACAAAGCTTTTCAACATTTTGATAAGGACAACAGTGGGTGAGTTTTTTGTTTTGTCTTAACTTTGAAGATAATTATACTGTTCTTTTTCCATGCAAGTCTCCTTAGCGAGCGCTGGCTAGGCATCCTACTTGACCATTTCAGACTTGGCTGTGCCATATTTGACCTTGTCTTTGTGTATTGAGTTTTGCTTTAGTTTGGTTATAAACATGCTAGTAATTGCAGCGGCATTTTAGGCTAGTAGTCCCATAATTTCGAGTTTCTTGTGAAGTAGATAAGATTTTGGCAGCTCCGAATTAGTTATATTTGGGGCACACTCTATCAATGACATGGGACCGTTGATTAACCATTTTAATTCTTTTCTCTCTTCCAGCGTGAATTTACCATTAATCATATACAGCACGACTGAAGAACTTGTTTGAAACTTTTTGCAGGTATATCACCAGAGATGAGCTAGAAGCTGCCATGAAAGATTATGGAATGGGTGATGATGACACTATCAAGGAAATAATATCCGAAGTTGATACCGACAATGTAAGGCCCTTTTCTACCTTTTGAAGCACATTTTCTCTACAACATGATGCATTATATCTCACTTATACATTGTTTACAGGATGGTAAAATCAACTATGAGGAGTTCCGTGACATGATGAGAAGTGGAACCCAACACACGCAACCCTTTTAGATTTATGGATGACGAGACTCGCAGAAATCGGCAAAAATTTCCCGATCGTAGTGGATAATGGCTTTCAGAGATCTTGCAGCTCTTCATCACAGAACTTTCTCTGGATTAGTTTTTCATTCTGAGTGTAATATATTGCATATGGTTTTCATTTACATTTTTGGGTGAATCTTGTTCCTGATATATATGACAGATTTTGAGAAGAGAGATTGTCTAAGCTTAGAAGCTTGCTTCAATTCTGGTTTCCCAGACTTTTGAACTCAATCCTTTAACGAACAGCAATGTTGGTTTTCACTTGTTAAAAATAATATTCGCACTTTGTCTGCAGCAAGGCAGGATCATAGATTCATTCTAAGTTTAGTTGTATTAATATACAGTGAGGAACCGCAGCTCTTGGCCACTAAAATTCCTTGAGAGCTAAAATAAGGAATCCTGACTCCATGAATGGCCTCTCGAAAACTCCATGACTCCGTATAAATGGATGGGTTTAAAGTATATCACCAAGAAGGTTGGTTGAGAAGGATAGTATACTTCACTAAGGTCTAGATGAGATTCGAATTTTGTTCTAAATTCGGCGCAACAATTCCTAATCTCAATCACTACCTCCCAGCCACCCAAGCTTTCGGGTTAGCTAATGTTAAATGAAAAGCTGTGAGGGCGCCGTACTCGTCGCCTTTAAATCAGAGGTATTTAAAGGTATACATCATTTGAAACGATTACCCGAATTTGAACGCAGGGAAAAGACAGGAGAAGATAGATCAAGCCAAAGTTCATGCACCAAAATGACTACTTGCCAAAGCATGCACCTTCTCAAAGATTAAACAAAAATTTCAAGGCAAAGTTTGAAAAGCAAATAAAATCCATCATTATTAACGAAACCCCACATTCCATTACGGTTCCAACCCCACCAGGGTAGTACGTAAACAAGAATAAAAGAGAGGCAGAGCCTAGAGTTTATTCAATAAAGTCCTATAGATTAATAACGAAGCAGAAGCAACAACTAAAAACCATGAATCTTGATTTGATCTTTCTGCACGATGCCAGCATTAACAAGGAACTGGGACACGTTTTTGCGCTGATCGCCTTGGAGCTGAATGATCTTGCCCAGCTCTTTGTCTTTCACGACGTTCCCGTTACAACAGAACTCCTTTTTGAGGCTCTTGAGGATCTTCTCGTAGCTCAAATCTTGTTTCAGCCCTTGAACCGTCGTCAGGCTTTTCTTCCCATTCCTCTGTTGAATTCGTATATGCACATATTCCTTGGTTCCAGTGCCACCAAAATCACCGGCTTCAGCGAATGGATCGAAAGCAGTAGGGATCTGGCTGTCTAGATCAACCATGTACTTTGTTAAGTAGAAACTTGGAATGATTAAAGGATGCTTGTTTGTTTTTTGAGCACTAGTTGCTGCAAGAACATACAAACCTTGGATTGTTAGAAATCAACAAAATATCATACTACTATGAGAAGAGCTTATAGACGAGATTTGCATATGATTTAAAAAAAAAAAAAAAAAGAACCGAGAAAGTAAACCCTACGATCCTAGTGCTTAATTCACTGGGTTTGTTCTGATGGGTCTAGGATTCGAACCCTAACATCATCCGTCCTTTCTTCTTATCTTGACTAAGGCTTCCTTATAACAAAAGAAAAAAAAAGTAGAACCTAAGATTAATATATCTGAAAATCATACATAGGCACTAAATTAAACCGACTACATGAACAAAACAACTTTCCTTAGGAGCTAAGGAAAACCAGATCAATGCATAAATACTGACTACCAAAAATTCACCAAATTTAACAAACCAAACATGTTTCAAAAGGAAACAAGAATCAGACCTCATGAAGCTCCAAATAAAGAAGAATAAAAAAAATTTTCCCACGAAATCACACTTCACAAGGATCATTAATCTGGACATATATAAGACATACCAATAGAACTCCAAGAGACAATGATATGATGATGACCAAAAACAACAAACAAGAAAATCAGGCACAGAAACGTAAAAAGGGTTTGGCTCAGAAACCGAACCTTGCTTGAAAACTAGGAGACTCGTTCGATTTAATACGATGTGAAAACAAGATAGACGGCAGTGTTTATATAGAAAAAACTGAAAGGGCGGTTTAAGTCCCGCGTGAACAAGGAAGTAACAGTCGTTAAGGAAATGTCTGGACGGGTGTGATTTACAATCTTGACACGTGGACGGTCAAGATTGTATTAGCATTTTTTTAATTGGAAAAATTACGAATCCGATGGAATAAGAACAGAGGGGAAGAATCTGGAAATCGAAGAAAAGAAGAAAAAAAATGGTTTCAAAGTGCATCCAAATCCTTTGGGAATATATTTTTTATCCAAAAAAAATTTGTTCTGCTTTGATTTTTAGTGGTTATCCAACCTGATGCTTGGCAAGTTGACACCTTCTTACCTACGCATTGATTTTGCTTTGCTATGTACGTTGTATTTTGTATTTTTTATATTATTTGTAAAAATATAAATATAATATAAAATATTAAATATATTAAATTTTAAATAATAATATGATATATATTTAATATATTACATTAATTATATTTAAATATTTTATCACATTTATTATATTATTTTTTGTGTTTATTAAATATATTATTTTTTATGTGTAATATATAATTATATATGTTTTTTGCATATTATAATTTTATATTATATTTAAAATTATTAAATATATTTCATTTTTGTTTTTTTTTCTTTAACATTTGTTGGGGGATTTCTTGGGAAGTATTGTTTTTTTTTTTTTTTAAGTTACTGTTGGAAATTTGAGACGGCAATTTGACCACATGGCCATATAACTTGCTTCTTAAGCCAAGCGAGTCAGCTCAGCACCCGCGTCGCACTCGCACCCTCCTTTCAAAGGGTCCCACCCGCCTGTCAAGCTAGTACTCGGGGCCAATTCCCAGCAGCTGCTTATGATCAACGCACCATTGTTCATTAACAATCGATAGCTGTGAAATGCTTTTAGGGCAAAATCAAATGACTGGTCTTAAACCTCGGAATAATTTAAAAAAATTTAAATTTTAATAATTTTAACTATAATAAAATACGATTATACATCTAATATTAATATTTTTAAAATTTTTAAAAAAAGTTTATATATTTAAAAAATTAAATTTAATATTTTGTCTAAAATATATCGGATACGAGTGTAAAAAATCAGGGTAAATGCTACGGCACACAGTTGACTGGGGATCGAAATTGTTAAAAGAACTCGGACACCTCTGATACAAACAAAAAGGATAATACAAAAGATTTGACAGGTACAACAAAATGGGATCCAAAAATTACGCGCTTGCATGATCCGGTAAGCGCTTGAGGTCCATCTCGAATTGGTGAATAGTCCATTGCATATTTTCTAGTTTCTGTAAATAAATCGGTGATATTAATGTTTGTCAAAGGAACTTGATATTAGCAAGGACGACTAATCGTCAGCTGATGTTACCTTCACAATTTCATGGTACTGCCTTGCAATCGAATCAAAGTGAGGATCGACACCTTGATACTCGCGTAGGCGTGTCACCTGTTACAAAAGTAGAAACATGACTGCATGTGTTGATTTTGAGAAAGACAATAAACAAGAAAGTAGCGAGACTCGAACAAGCTCGATGAGAACCAAAATATAGAACAAAAATAGCCAGAGCTGGCATAGCAAAACTTCCACGTTTGAGGCAGAGTTAGGATCACAGACACACACAAAAAAGCATAATTTTTAATGCAAAACTATTTTAATTGTAATCTAACAAATGACCGTCAAACTAGAAGACCGATGATGGAACATACTGCTTTATTATATGCAGCAGAAGCTTCTTCCATAGCCTCAAGTAGATACTTCCTGGCAACAATATCAGACAAGGTTATGGCCCAATATTGAACCACGATTGGTACTAATAATTATGTACATCACCCTTAAAAGTACCTTATTTTATTTAAAGCCGGTATCGACTTCTTTGTATAAGTTTCAAGCAAAAGAACATCCTCCAAGACCCTGAGACAATAAAAACACATATGAAAGGCTATAATAAAGGTTCAGCAGAAGTACGCCATGCAGGAGATAAAATCAACACAAACAAATATGACTTTTAAGCTATTTCCATTTTATTCAACTAAAAGAAATGCTAAACAACATCATAGCAGAGAAAGAGTCAACATTTAGCAAGTAAAATAGGGCAACAAACCTTAATTTTGCATCCATGGTCTCACATCTTTTGCAGAGCCACGTCTTCTGTAATTCATCCTACAAAATTTGTAAACAACAAGTTAAGAGATCAGTCCAAGGAAAAAACAAAGAAAAACATAAAGAAACCCTCAACAGATACCAATACTATCATACACTCTTACTACACGGAACATTAAAAGAATTCCTCGATTGCAATGCTTACATATTTATGTTGATGTTGCAACTTCAAATCTTTGACAACCTTAATAAGCACCCCAAGTATTTGCTCTAGGACCTGTTAAGAGAAAATTGTTTTACATCACATGTGATGCGAACAAAACAAACCCCTTTTTCCAAACATGATGTCATCCACGAAAAACTTTCGGCGTGAACAAAACTATGTTATTGCTCAGATGAGGAAAAGATCTGATAAAGTAAACTGTGACAATCTCATATGAATTGCTATTCACCTACATTATAATATTCTGCAAATTTCCTATCTGCAGAATAGAGATCTTCCCGCAAAGCTGCTTCCTCCCTCTCAATCTCATCAGTTATCAGCTTAACCCTGGTAAAAGAAATGTTACTGACAAGTGATCAACATCAAGAATACAAGCCAACCACATCAAGAAAGTGGAGAAAGTAACTAAAACCTTTCTGGAAGCCGAGAACTTGAACTTTGACTTCCAGAAGATGAGTCTGCAGCACAAGAAGAATGGTAATATTAGGAACATTTCCATTCCAAAAGGAAAATATAATTAATATATTTGTCACCTCATTCCAATCTCATCACAAGTAATATAGGCTTTTTGACTCTTTCAATAAAATGATGGAAAACAAGATCTATTGATGTCACAAACCAATAATGAATTTTAGGACAAAAAATTATGAAGGATGGGTTGTTTCCAGACAATATGCTAAACGCATTGGCATATATAAACTACTAGGCATGTAGAGAAGAGAAAAAGGAAAAGGATACATGAACTTACCAATATCATCAACAAAGGCATCTGCTAACTTGTCACATTTAGCTTTCAACCGAGCATCAATCTCCCTTGAAAGAGCTAACTGATAGTCAGCCATATCCTAAAGTAGCATATTTGCAAAATTTTTTGAAATGGATCATGTTCTTGAAAGAAAATTTATCACAACGGAAGCAAGGACCTCTTGTAAATAAAGATTCAGAAAAGATTTTTAGAATAAAAACTTTCAGTCTTCCATCTGCCATCAAGAAACAAAGTTTTCATACCATTGACAAAGGTAACCGTTGGAGCTGAGTTCGCCACAAATAAGCAGGCGTTATTCCAAGAAAACGATTAGGCACACCACCAACACCAGGGTCACTCGAATCACCAGCATTGTTTTCAGCAGCACCACTGGTCGCAGCACTATTTGCATAATTTAATGAGTTGGAACTCGTGCTGATAGTGAGACTGGTAGTAGTACTATCAAGTGATCTACGTGACACTATACTCCATTTCTCAACTTCTTCCTCAAGAATTTCCCCGTCTTTAGATATAAGTGGAAGTCGCAACCTTTGTGCCGCTTCTGCAACAACCAATCGATGTTCTAGAGTCCCATAAACATGAAGTTCATAAACACATAGAATAGCCCTTTATCAGATCCCAACTATTAAACTGCAAAATCGCAATGTATTAAAATCGAACAAATGACTAAAAAATAACAAAAGTTTTAACTTAAGTTTTTATAAATTTTGCTATTTTTACTGTAATAATACCATTTACACTTGCTTTTTTATTCCAACAGAAATTCATATAATCTAATATCGGATAACTCTCTCATTTAACTGCAAACACTAAAAAATAAAAATAAAAACTAAAAATTGATAAATTGATAAATATAATTTGAACACCTGAGGAGAGTTCTTCAATCCAAGCTGCGGATAAAGACCTTGAAGGTCTCGGATTCCTCCGAGATTCGCCACCGAAACCGCTTGTTGATACTCTTCCACCATAGCCATGGCTTCACAGTAAATTGCCTGCAAAAATTAACATCAATTTCACATTATTCTCCTGAGAAAATAGTAACCAAAACACACTAAATGAAAATTAAACTGAATTATTACCATTGCGTCTAAGTAGCGTAATCTTTCTCTCGACATTTCCTCTCTCGCCTGAAAATCGAAATTCATCACATAATTTGAAAGAGAGAGAGAGAATAAAAAATTCATAAAATTATTAAAAAAAATAAAATTTTTAATAGAGAATACGAGTTGGAGATCGTAGTAGGCGGATTTGGAAACGAGAGATCCATCGGGAGATAAGCAATGGCGCTCTAGCTGATCGATTACTTGGATGACATCAGCCGGCAAGTTTTTCCCTCCTTTCACCATGAATTGATTATTGTTTGGCTTCGGAACGGTGATGCGCTTTGTTTGTTCACTGAAAAAAAAAAAAAAAAAAAAAAGACAAACCAAACCAACCAAAACAAAACAAACCGGAAGAAGGCCGGCCTTTGGATTATTTGAAACTTGAAAGTTGAAATGGAAGGGAAGAATAGGAGTGAAAGTACAACATTAACCCTCCATTTTTATGGAAAGTAAAAGAAAAAAAAAATTAGGCTTTTTAGGTAGAACCGTCTATGATCCTGGTCGTATCAAATTTCGAATAAAAGTTTTTTAATTTTTAATTTAAATTTAAATTTTAATAAATTTATTTGGATTGAATTCAATTATATTAAAAAAAATTTTATTTTTATTTTTATTTTTGTTTTGAATCCGATGAAATTCGATTTGAAGTTTTAAATTATAGTTTATGAAATATTAAAATATTAAAAAATATTTTTATTATATTTTTTATTATAATATTTATATATTTATAATTAAATTTAAATAAATAATTTTATTATAAATAAAATAATTTTCCATTATTGAAGTCGGCTATCGTTTTTGGATTGTTTCAGCGTCTGAAAGAGGAGCGAAAATTATCAAATATCCCAGTACTCTCATCGCCTCTCTTTTTCTACGAAACTGAAAAATATAAGGAAGAGATAATTTTGATGGAAAAAGGGAAATCTGCTGTACGAGCCATAGAAATCTCGTTGAAGAAGCTCGATCTGAACGCCGATCGAAACCCCAAAGCCTCTCATTTGTTTCCTTCTCTTCACTCTTCCCGTAATCTCTTTTTCCCTACTCGCTTAAAAGTTTTTAACATTTTTATGTAAGTTTTGTGTTATTTGTAATTGAAATTGAAGGAACAAGAAATTTTTATGTAAACTTTTTATTGTTAATTGAATTTATTAAAAAGGCTAAATTTTTTTATGGTAGAGTTACGCGTTGAGAGGAGGAAGCCTCCTAGTTTAGTGAGCTTGTGCCTTGGAGTTGTTGGTCGGCATTTGGAGGACATTATCGAAGATTTAAGTGAAATTGCTGTTAATTTTCCGGCGGATATTAAGGTGAAATTTAATTATATCTGTTAATCTATATTTTTATATAGTAATAATAATCATATGTTAGGGTTTGTTTCGTGTTGTTTTCGAAGAAATGATGAATTTGTAAGAATTGGTTTGCTTAGGTTGATTGTTTCATTTGTTTCCCTAGGGTTTATAATTCGATTTTTATGCTTAGGAGAATGGCATTCGTTTGTTCGTTGAATTGCTTAATGATAATGCTTTGATTTTATACCTAGAATCATTGCTTGACAAACTTTGTGTTAGTATGGATATCATTGGCTGGAATTATAAGAATAGCTTTCCGGGAGATGATGAATTTTTAAGAATTTGTTTTCTTAGGTTGATATTCCATCCCATAGATGATTAATGCACTATTAATTGTTTCCCTAGGGTTCATTTAGGCTTGGGAGAATTGCCTTCATTCATTATTGAATTGCTTAATAATATGTTCCGATTTTATATCTGACAATCTTTGCTGGAGAAACTTTATACTAGCATTCTTCTAAGGCACATTGCTAGATGATGACAGATATCATTGGCAGCAATTGTAAGAATAGCTTTCGAGAAGATGATGAATTTTAAGATTTTGTTTGCTTTGATTGATAGTTCCATCCCATAGATGATTAATAGGGTTCATTTATATACCTGGGACAATTGCATTGCTTCGTTGTTGAATTGCTAAATGATATTTTTCCAATTTTATATATGCAATCTTTGCCAGAGAAACGTTGTATTAGCATTCTTCTAAGGCAGATTGCTGGATGATGACAGATATCATTGGCAGCAATAGCAAGGAGAAGAAAATTACTGAACGATGATGTCATCGTCTCCTTGGCTGATAGTTCTTGGGAAATTCTTGACCTTTCTGGTTCAGATGTTTCTGATTTTGGGGTAGCAAAAGTAGCTGAAATGTGCAAATCTCTTCGTGCTGTGGATATAAGGTATGAAAATTTCGGAATTATCATTTCAAATCAGTTAATAAATCAGTTACTGAGACACTTCCTATGCAGCCAGTGCAACAAAATTACTACCAATGGTGTGTCCGAACTTGTGCAGCACTGCCATTCATTGGAGACGTTGAGATGCGGGTAAACTCTTATCTCCATGAACATTATTCGTTAGGGGTCTTGCAAGTCTCATGTTTTATCTATATGAATAATTGTGTTCCACTGTTTTAAGTTCTACAATTGAAAGCTTTAACGTTATAAATAGTACCGATCTCATACCAGATGAGATTAATGTAGAATAAATAGATACGCAATATTTTGATTGAACTTTGTTAGTTTTCAAAGAATGAAAAAGCACTTCCATTTTAAATTTTTCTGAACTTGTTACAACCTCAGGAGATAGAAATTTATATCACTAAACTTTTTCAAGCATGCAACCAGTTAGACTTGGTACTTTCAACCTTTTTTTTTCCTGGTTCAATCGCATGCAATGATATTGAAATAGGATAGGTTTGATGAGGGGTATAAACCTCGCAACAGGCTTTGAACCAAAGTTAATATTGCAGAGGGTGCCCTTCAAGTGAGTCTACAGCGCGAAGATGCTTGGGCATATTGAAGCCAAAGCTGAATGATGTGGAGGGAGATTCTTGGGAGGAGCTCGATACCATGGAGATTGGTCATGGTGCACAGTCTTTGCGTTGGCTTGTGTGGGTAAGGACTTGCTCGCTCTTTGTCGAGTTCTCTTCAGCCTTTGCATCTGTCGAACTTTCCTGGTTGCTCTTCTTCTGCTTTGGTGTGTTTTTTTTTTTAACAAAACCTCGTCATTTCTTTTTTGGTAGCCAAAGATCGATAAAGACTCATTGGAGATGTTGTCTACCGAATGCCCACGGATAATAGTAAATCCAAAGCCATCACTCTTTGGTTTTAAGGGAACTGAAGTTCCTAGAGAAGCATTGCCGGATGTTGCTTTGGATGATCCATTTGTCAAGGACATTGATCCCAAAACTTGGTCCATTTGTCAGTTTGCACCAAAGGTGATATCTCAAACTCTTCCAAGTCCCGACGAGTTATCGATCGCGGAAAAATTCAGACTCGCCTTTGTGGAAAGAGACGCACGCTTAGCTCCAAAGCGTGCGAAGAACGCAAGAAAGCATCAGCGTCGTGCAGAGAGGGAGTGGTTGATGACAAGTACAAGAGCCAAGGCATTAGCTTTGGCCTCACAAGCAACCAAATCTCTACATGGTCGAAGCTGATGGTCAAGATATGTTTATATACAACACTAATAGAAAGTTAGCCTTCATCTTTTTTGCTCCATTTTATTTTTTTTTTGTTGTTAAGTAGAACCTGTAAAGTACATGAGTTTAATGAAGCAAGCAAGGGCCTTGGTAATAACTTGATTTTGCATTTTTGCCTTTAGACAAATGGAAACTTGGAGTGCACTTAACCTAGTGAAAAAGTTTTTTTTTTTTCTTTTATGTAAATGTGAATATTCTAAAACAACCGGCTTCTATGGAATTATAAATCAGAAGATTGATTCACGCTATGACTATTAGTTGAATCAGATTGTTGATGTGTCTAGGGGTCGTTACAATTGTGCTCACAAGTTCTTCAACTTCAGTTTGAGAAGAAAACTCGAATTCAGCATGGTCATTGTTTTAGAATTCAGCACAGTTATCATCGAGTTGTTCGAGTTACCAAGAGAATTGAATTCAAGTATTTTAACATTTAACATGCGAATCCAATCAAAATTTTCTTTTTTTTAATAATTTTTCATTTCTAATTAGCATTGAAGAATTTTAATTCGAATTTGAGCACAAATAATTAAGTTTGAAGCGTGAGAATCAAACTTATTTTTACTAGGTAAATTAAGTCTAATCAAGTAAGTTCAAACAATTCGATATTTATCTCAAATGGAATGTGAGTTTCAAAAGTGAAAATCAATTAAGCTCGAAACTACCTTTGAGCATTGAATTTCAAGTCGAACTCAATTTCTACAATATGAGTTCAACTCAATTCACTCATAGTCCGATCATTATAGATGCAAGCAAGAGAAAACTATGAAATGCCAAGATTTGTGTCATTCAATATTTAAACAGCAAAAGAAGTCTTTTGACAAACAAATATTTGAAATAAATATTATTTTTTATTAACCAAACTACATATTTGTTTAAACAATTTTCATTTTTGTTCATAGTTTTTATGATAATATAACAATGTAATTTCTATGACAATATAATTGAAATGTTGTGCCTTTTCTAAACAGGAAAAAAAAAAGGTTAAAATTCCTCCACAAAATAATCAATACAGTACCTGATTATTTTATTACTATAAAATATCATCATCACCACACCAAGGGAAGTTCTCATATTATCTTAGCAGTTGACATAATCCCAATCTAATCAATGACAAACTATAGTAATTGAATTGAAAATTAGGGAAAAATATAAGAAAAAAAATTTTAAGAAAATTATTAAAAAAAAAAACACCACCCTGAGAAGAGCTCAAAAGAATTGCCTATATCCATGGAGATATCCACCAAGTCTCTGTTGATTACTTATACTTTAACTACTTATCAATATATATATATATATATATATATATATCTAAAAGTTAAACCTTTGCAGCAGCCCAAAGTTGAAAGAGAAGTTATAGTTTCCCACCAAAAATAATGCAAAAACAACCAGGGATGTAAGAAGGACCCACATCCATGACTGCATCTTTCTCTTACCCCGGTTGCGAAGAGGCGGGGGAACGGATTTTGCCTTAGTCTGCTTTGTGAACTGTGATGGCTTTTGAGACCTTTTTGCCATTGTTACAGGTTTCTCTTTGCTTTCAGATTCTTTTGGAGCTTCAGCTAAGGTTTCAGAAGTTGGAGCAGATTCGATTTCATCCATAACACTAGCATCCCCTATTGCAGCTGCTGCTACCTTTCTTCTTTCCTTCTTCTTTGCCCTCTTTTCTCTTTCCTGCATAAAAGAATAATTCCGCCTGAATCATTATAGCAACGGGCAAAATATATCGAGTATTGCAACTTGATGAAGAACTGATGCGGAATACTTTATTGAATGAATGAACAAGAGGAGTTCTCACCTTCTCCTTCTGTTCAGCTTCTTTCTGAGCTCTTTGTTCAGCCCTGGCTTGGGCCTTCTCGGCAATTCGCCTCTTCCTCTCTAATGCCTCCTTAGCTTTAGCTATCTCCTCCAACCGACGTTGCTCCCTCAATTTAGCTGCTTCCTCTTCCTTTCTCAATTCCTCTGCCTTTCTAGCCGCTCCCTCTTCCTCCTTTGTTATCATTGGTTTTTCTTCTTCTGCCTTTTCAATTTCATCCTTGCTAGAAGCAGTTGTTGAACCACTTGATGGAGGAACAGATTGAGATTTCACAGACTTTTCTGATTTAATTGTCCGATTATTTTGCTCCGTGGACTTTACCACGGGTTTATCATTTGCCTTTTCAGCTTTTGCAAGTGCCAGTTTCTCTTGTGCTCGCTCCTCCAAAGTTGAGCTGGACACAGTATGATCCTTGGCCACTCTTTCGTTTACTACTTGAGGAATTACAGGCGGCTCTTCATCAGGACCAAGTGCACGGCCATCTAATGTCCTCAGTCTCCTTAACGTGCTCCTGACATTGCATCTGATGTATTCTTTACGGAATTTGTCATCGTTGTTCCACAATTCCATAAGCTTCTCCACCTGTACCATCAACTGTTTCAATAAAATATTCCACAAAAGTTTAATCTCAAAGAAACAAAATCAATGCATTGGCTCACCTGGTTAACACACAGATTTTGGAGTGCCTCTCTGTCCCCTTTCGAAGCCAAATCATTTGCTGCCTTTGCATCATCCCTGTACTGCCAACAATATTTGTTCTGCAAAATTCAAGCACGATTAGGGTCAGCATTTTTTATCGCTAATTTACTTTCATTGTGCCAAACACAGATTAGATTCCATAAGCAATATTCAGCCAGAACAGGAACATAAAACGCAGTTTTATTACACTACAAAACCAAGCCATATTGAAGAGGCAAAAAGCAAATAACTGGAGGAATGGTAAAATCGACCTCAGTAAGAAGTCTAGAAGATAAAAATCTGTATCTCAATTCATTTTAAACATGTTTCACAATAGAAAATAAAAATCACCAATTTAGTTCCATCAGAAATGCTTCCCCTAATCACCAGATACAGCAGGAAAAAATGGAAAAAAGTAATCCTAGTATTACAAAATACTATTAAATTGATGAAACACTAATAACGCAAAGATGCATCATAAACTAAGTCTATAATAACTTCCACATCTCGTTACTTTAATATGTGCTTCTACTGTTTGAATAAATTTCAATATACATGTGCACTCCTAACTGCCTCTTTTGGATTACAAGCATCTCTCAGTGTGTAGGCAAGGGTGAGTAGATGTTAGCATGCATGCGAGAGAGATAAAATGATAAAGATCTTCCTATACATAATAAGAAAGGCTTACAGGGTTTAAAACTACCTTCTCATATGATTGTTTCTTCAGACTCCGCAACTGTGCATATGCTTCTTGGCGAATGTCATCAGCAGCTTTGAACTGGGACAGCAATGCGTTTAACTTCTCAGTTTCATCATGATACTCTTTCTTAGCAGCCTTAGTGACTGCCTCAGCCTTCAGGAGATTGAGTTTCAATTGTTCTGCTTCCTTCTTTAAAGTCTGTAATGCAGAAGAATCAAACACAACCAAAAGCAGTATTAACACTACAAAACAAAGATGAATGGCCCAACAGCTAACAAAGTGGATATCATCCAGCAATAATTATTATCGAAGACACTAAGCTATGGAAAGGCTCCCTAGTTTCATCTCTAATTCTTCAAAATTTTGATGCACAATACTAAGTGGAACTATAATCACAGGAAATAACCATAGGAAAAAGAAGATAAAGGGTAAAGGCTGGAAGAAGAAGAGCAAATTGAAATTACTACCTGCATGCGCTCTTTAATTTGGTCTTTCTGGTCCAAACCCTGCCGAACTTCATCCTGCCTGCCCATATTGGAAGAGAGCCGTTCGCGACCTTGCTTTAACTGCTTGATTTGATGAATGAACTGCTTTTCATCCTTAAGAGGCAAGGTTTCATGCTGTATCATGTGTTCCATGTTTCGTATCTGCTTACAGGTGATATAGGTAGAACAAACAATCATATCATAGCATGAAAAAGCACATTCAGACAAGAATATCCAAAATAGGAGTAAAACAGGTCACTTACCTTGGCATCAATGTCATCGATGCTCATCACAGATTGGATAGAATCTATTTCCTGACGTTTGGACCTAAGCAAGTCTCGTGCTGCTCTCTCTTGGGATATGGCGGCATCAAGATTATTGCTATATTCCTTGCAAGTGGCCTATTTTTGAAGTATTTTATCAACAATTAAAAAAGAACCAAACATATGAATTTTTTTAGCTATATGACAAAAGAATTTCATAACGATCCCTACCCTCTTGCTTTGAATTTCAATTCGAATTGCATCCCGACTTTGAGTTTTCTCATCAACTCTAATCTGAGCAAGTCTAATTTTTTCTTTTACGTTTTCATCATCATATCTTGGGACCCTGAACAAGAAGTAAAATGGCCTTCTCCTTTCAACCTCATCAAGGCCTTCTGGTTCCTGACATGTAACAACACTACCAAACTGAATTCCGCCCTTTATGACAGCGGAAGTTTGTTCATTATTATTAGTATCAGATTCTGATACTCTAGATTCATGTACAAAGTCATCGTTGCCAGAAATATCCCTGTTACTCACAGCAGACAATTTTTCAAGTACAGCAGGTGCTTTCTCATCATTGCTTAGAGAAGCAACCGAGCTACTATCACCCACAGTGACGGGCTCAATGCTATCACATTCGGCAAGCCCTTTTGAAACCTCAGCCTCTTCAGATGCAACAGAATCAGATCTGATCTCTGCTTCTGATTTCAGACCATTGGCCACACATCTCGACTTAAAATCATCATCCAGAGATCCACTCTCAGCCTCTATATCTACCTCTGACTTCTCAACAACAGAAGAAGGCGGTAAAGTCTCAGCTTTAGTGTCACTAACACCACTTTCAACACTTACATTTTTGAGTGTAACTGTGGAGGATGAGCCTTCCACAACATCAGCTGAAGCTGCAGTGTCCATATTCAAATCAGTTAATGTATTTTCAACAGTTGCATGCACATCCTTATTTATAGTAGGGGAGGGACCTTGTTGTGCGTTTAGACTTGAATCAACACAGTCGTTAATCAGAACTGTATCTGTAATATCCTGAGTGTGAACATCTGGCAAGGCCTCCCCACATTCATTAGAGAAAGAACTTTCTTTTTGTAAATGACTATCAACCTTCAAGGGCAAATCTTGCTCACACGTATGCTCCAATTCCAAATCACTTTCCCCAGTAAACTCATCCGTGGCTGCTAAATTTTCCCCACCTTCAATCGATTCATTTCCAGACACAACATCTGGGAGCACGGTTTCAGGAATTTCAGAGAACCCATTTTGTTCAGGGGAGGGACCTTGTTGTGTGTTTAGACTTGAATCAACACAGTCGTTAATCAGAACTGTATCTGTAATATCCTGAGTGTGAACATCTGGCAAGGCCTCTCCACATTCATTAGAGAAAGAACTTTCTTTTTCTAAATGACTATCAACCTTCAAGGGCAAATCTCGTTCACACTTATGTTCCAAGTCCAAATCACTTTCCCCAGTAAACTCATCAGCGGCTGCTAAATTTTCCCCACCTTCAATCGATTCATTTCCAGGCACAACATCTGGGAGCACGGTTTCAGGAATTTCAGAGAACCCATTTTGTTCAGGCCTCTCTCCATTACCATTGGAGACAGGAGCAGGAGAATGAGCTTCAGCTTCAACTTTATTAGAGGATTCATTCCGTTCAGCCTTGAAAATTTCTGAAACAGTATCTTCCACAGTATCAGCAGCAGGCAAACCACCACCATTACTACCAGAGACAAAGACAGGAACACCATCAACGTTTTCAGCCCTGGAATCCAAAAGAAGAGCTTCTGAATTGTCCTTGGCACTAACATTAGGTAAACAGTCCCCATTACTGTCAGAGGCAGACACAGTAGGAACCCCATCATCCACAGGCGATTCAAAAACCCCATTCTGTTCATTTCTGCTATCAACATCTCCTTCAGAAACAGTGCCCTTAGCACTATCATTAGTTAAACCATCTCCATTGCAATCACCATCATCAGCTACAGTCATTTCAGATTGCTCATTCTCTTTTGAACTGGAATCGATAACATTATCTTCGACACTATCATGAACTGAACCTTTATAATCAGGGATAGAGACAGAAGAAATCTCATCACTCTGTTTAGCACTGGAATCGACAACAGCAGCCTCTGAAACAGTGCGTTTATCGATATTATTGGCCGAACCATCCCCATTATTATCAGAAACATCTTCAGGCGATTCAGAGACTCCATTCTGATCAGCCCTGGAAGTTTCTGAAACACCATCTTCGGCATTAATAGCACAAACAGGACCACTCTCGACGAGATCCCCCGATTTTTGTTCATCAAGAGGACCCTCCACGTGGCAAAATTCAATTGATTCCATGTCCTGATCCACAATTCCAATTGAAGATTCATCCTCTCCTTCCAAATCCTTAACCGCATCAGATTCAGATTTTACTTCTCCTTTAGTCTCCAAATTCTCTACCCCCCGATCTTCACCACCAATGCCATTGTCGTATTTCTCAAGATCCAAGTCCACTGGATCTCCATTTTCGGCATCGTTTCCGTTGACGAAAACATACGAACTGTCACCCTCACCGTCGGTGTCTTCCTTAACAGTCCCACCATTGGTTCCATCGGAAGGATCTTCTTTTCCCTCCTCGTCCTCCTTTTCCTTATCTTCCTCCACAACAATCTCAACCTGGGACGAAGACGACGCCACCTCCTCCTCCACCGCATGCACGACCGTCACTTCCTCCACAGTCATATTCGCTCTCAATTAACTAAAAAAAATAAAATAAAATTTAGATCTAAATTCCACTTTCAAAATTTTCCCAAAAAAAAACTTTTTTTTCTTTCAAAAATTTAGATCTTAACGAACAAAAATTCAAAAAACTTACTTGAAAAACAAAACCAAGTGAAATGGCCAAATGCAGGAGCCGGAATAAGTTCGGCGACGCCAATGCCGGAAAAGGCAGTGATCAGATTGAATCAAGAGACACAAAGGGAAAATTAAATGAAATTGAAAAATAAGCTGGGAAAGGTTACGAAGAGAAACTGAAAAATATGTGCGTGTGTGTGCGAGAGAGAGAGAGAGAGGAAGGAGCCTGGTGTTGTATGTATGGAGCTCTTTCTCTTACTATTTTTTTTTATTTTTTGTAAATGTATTATTACATCACTTTCTTCACTTATTCCGTAACTAATCGTTTAATCTCCAAATTTTATTTTATATTTAAAAAATTTGTTTTCCTTTTTATTGTTCTTGAATTTTTATATATCATTTTTGGATATTATAATAAAGCAATTATGATGTCTCAATGACATCATCCATTGTGCAATTGAAAGCATATCCAAACGGGTTGCTTTTCTTCTGCTTGTTTGTTTGGGTTTTTTTTTTTTTTTTTTTTAAGTACTTAAAGTTATGGGTTTAATATAAAATCTCCAACTTCTTTATTCCCCTTTTTGTTATTGCCAAATATAATAAAATATTTTTTTTCAAAAATATATATTTAATTTTAAATATAATATAAAAATAATTAATATAAAAATAAAATATTATATAAAAATATTATAAATACGATATAAATATATTTAAATTTAAATATTATTATAATATATATATATATAAATCATAAATATAAATATATTTTTAAGATAAAATATGTATTTTTTTTATGGTTGTTTACGTATAGAGTGTTAAATTTTCAAACTGACATTTGTCGGGATATATGTGAAAAAAGAAATGAATCGACTGCTTCAATGAAAGGTGACAGCAATAAAATTTTTGTTTCAAAATATTAAAAAAAATCATGATAAAGGAAAGTGAAAGCAGGCAAAAAGGAAAAAAAAAAATTCCATCAAAGGTAGGGAACAGGCTCTCTTCCCTAAGGAAAAAAAATAAAGACCTGTTAACAGTTCAGGGCAGATCAGCATAGATTGTTGGAACGAGTTTTGAAAAATTCTTTTTATCGATTTAAATT
>JBBYHL010000001.1:11099607-11117758 GCA_038381835.1 Adansonia madagascariensis | reverse complement strand
TTGACATTTCATTCTTTAAATTAATGGTTTAGTATATGACAAAATTTAATTAATATATATATATATATATATATATATATATATATATAAAGGAACAAACTTTCCCATCTACTCCAAACTTCGAATACGCAAAAATGGTAAAGTTCAAATGTAGCCTGCACATGCCCTGGCATGACAGTGACAGCTTTCTGGAACAAAGGCTTTTTTTTTTTTAATATTTTTGGTTCTAACAAAGATTATTTCATAATCTTTTAATTAATTAATTAATTCTTATATATGTAAAAGAAAAAAAAAAGTCTTAACAGTTCAATACAGTGCCCTGCGTTCTAAGCACAAAGTTTCATTAGTAATTAGCTTTGAAAATGATATAAATAGTGACATTTTTTTTTTTTGAATAAATGATAAACCTTTTTAAGGTGGAAATGGCGCTTTTGAATCATTTCTTTTAATCTACCAAAAAAAACAAAAGAACTATTTCTTTTAACCTAATCAAACTCAAAATAAAAATATTAAACATATATATGTATTCAAAATTTTAACATATTTAATAATTTATTTAATATTTATATTTATATAATTGATAAAAATGTGATATACATACACGAATTATCAATCGTTTCCTTCACAAATTTAAATTTAAGTGGGAATGATAACTACACAAATATTATGATCTCATTAATCTCTAACAAGTAATTCTCTAAAAGATATGATTGTTTTATGTTGATTTTCAAAAACCAAAAAAAAAAAATTCCTCGTAAAATTAAACTTGTCATGCTCTTAATCAATTCGAGAGTCGAACTACCTACTTGGCCTAACATTTTAGACTTATATGAACCGGACTTTGGATAAAACTTTTATGAATTTGATCCAACCTGTCCAAGGCCTGAGTAAAAATTTTAAAATTTACGGGTCATGACCTCATCTCTACTCTAGACAGGCATACGGTTATAAAGGAAGATTGTTAAGACTTATCTACAGTATTGTTCATATTCAAATGCTAAGCAGAAGTGACAAAAGAATACTACGAAGATTTTCTGGGTAAAACTTCTACAACATGATACAGAAAGAGGTTTGAGATTTAGCCCCGCGATTATACATCGATGGATAAAACTCGAACATCAACCATCATCTACCAAAATTTGAAATGAAGATGAATTTCAAATGTAATCAGCTAAAGAATGTTTTGATTTAGGGTGCCAAAATTGAAGCTTCACCAGACAATGGCGGTTTATCTGAGAGTAAATTCTGTGGCATGGATCAAAAGTGCAGAACTGTGACAATACGATCTCTTAACATGAATTGATTATCATGTTGGTGGTTGCCATGTTCCTGGCTTAAAAGATGCACCAGACCCGGCAGGTTCCGAGGACCTGAAAGAAAAAAAAATGTTTCAAGGATTAAAGAAAACATAATTCGTGTTAGCAAAACAGCATATCTATGTATAAAGCTGTATCTTCAAAAAGGGTCTGAAATTTACTCTGGAAATGGTTTTCCTTTCTCTTCCTTTGTCGCTTTGATCCTGTAAATACAAGGCATGATGTTAAAGCATACATAGTATCGAGCAATTTTCATGATATGATAAAAAGAAAATCAAATTTAGTCCCAATGGCAACTCAATTCACCGGCAACTGTTTTCCATGTTTTGTATACTTAAGAAAGAGGGGAAGGGGGAAGCATTATTGTCTTTAGGTGCGAGGCACAAATAGTCAACTGCCTATTATGCTATACCTTAACTGCTGCTACAGGCCACACATCATTTTACGGAAGTAATCCGAAAAGTAATCAGCTCAGAAAATAAAAACATAGGAGCGGAAAAGAAACAGTGGGATAGAACCAAGTCGGAAGCAGAACAACCTCAAAGGAACAACAGTAACAGGTGCAGTAAGGGTTAAAATGAAATGGAATCGAGCATAGGAAAAAAGATAAACGACAATGATAAACAATTCAACAAGTTGTATTTTAATTGCTTCAACTCTCAGCAATGTTTTGTTCTTGATGCTATAAAACAGTTTGTGTCACCCACCTTCCATCTAACGCTTGTTCAACTTTGTCACCTGTGAGTAAAAACATCCGAATGAAAACATCAGCAGCAGCAAGGCTTTGATAAATTATATTGATTGAGTTTTAGAGCAGATGCAGAGTTCGGTAAAAGAATATAGTACCCTCTGAAGCAGATGGAAATTGCCGAATGAAGCTTTTTAAGGCTGGACCTCCAACTTTACCTATAAATTACAGTATAGTTATCAACAATTGGACGAGCAATTTAGAAAAGGGAGATCAGCAGATGCAAGAACAGTAGCCAACCACTAACCAGAGCTCACGGCCTTCTTACTGCCTTCTCTGGCTTTCCTTTCCTCTTCTTCCTTCTTCAAAACTTTTTCCATGAAAAATTAAAAAAAATTAAAAAAAAAAAAAAGCAAGACAAATCTTTTATCAGAGAATACAGTAGGACAGTGAAGTAATATTAGTAGTAATACATACGGGCAACGTTAAGCCTGACACGTTCACGTCTTGCTTCAAGTTCCATTATTTCCTGAAGATAGAAACAAGAAACCATTAAAACGGTGTTGAAATCATTCAGCCAGTATACCTTACCAGAAACACTTGTAATTAAAGCAAAAGACAATGATACCAAAATGTATTAATCAAATATGTTGTCAAATTAAGAGATATATATGCATTTGGATGTATAACCGTGCTTCACTTTATCTTTCGACAAGGGAAAATTTTGCTGCTTTGAAAAGTGGAGTGGGAAAGGCACTCTCGAAGTATGCAATGACACTCGTTTGTAAATACCTCTGGAGTAGGAGCTACCTTTCGCTGTCCATTCAACCAACATATCCATTCAACTACAGCAATCAAATTGCAAAGAAACCGTAAGTATTGAAAACAAAAATTGTAGTTTACGCATTAGGTAATTTTTATTGTGCAGCCTGGTCTGTTACTTTGTCTGTATCCCTGTTGACTCTGTGCTATGGTTAACAGGTATGGTTAACAAGCAAGTAACTTTCATTAAAAAGCTCACCTGGGATGGAGGTTGGATCTTGCTCTCCTTTGAATTCCACCCATCTTTTCTCCTTTACTAGTACATAGACAGAAACTCCAATGTCAGAGAAACTTAACAGTAATGGCATACAAAATTCTGCATTGATTACAAATAAGGTGTTCTCGCCCGGCTTTCTTTCTCTTTTTATTTTTTCCCTAATTCGAAACCTCAATATGACTTAATCTCACATTTAGGCCAGGACCTTGGAGCAAAATAGCATCATAGTTTTAGAACATCCATAAAAGCGAGAATGAAAATTAAGTTCAACGGCACCAAATGGACATATCCAGTCCTAAAATAACAAGAGTTTCTCAACCACCAAATCAAATTAGATCAATCTGTCTTCCAACTACGTTGATAAATTTTAGGGTTCAAGTCTTTCCCTACATTAGTTCACAAACAAACATATAATCTCCATGCAAAATCAACTGCTAACACAAGAGTTGATGAACGGAGAATTCAAATATCAAATTACAAATATTTGTAACCATTAAGAACACAAAATTCAATCCACAATTTATATGTTTATACATTTCTTCAAAATCCGAAATGGAAAATCCATGAATTCAGATAGAAAATTCCACGAAATCGAAGCAAAAAAGTTAAACATTAAATTCAAAGAACCTCAAGTGAAAAACCCACATAGAAAATGAACAAGCAGGAACATTAACAAATACCAATATCAATAAAAATGAAAATTTTGAAATTAAAAAAAAAAAAAGGGGGATAGGGGAATGAGAACACTTACAAATACCGTCAATCTCTTCTTTTCTAGTGAAGTAACGGTTCCCAGCTTTGTCTAGACCTACGAATGTTCTGTTGCTGAAAAACCCAGCAATTCTAGCCAACAGCTTTGACATCTCTGCTTCTAAAGCCGCGATCTTTCGGCTTTTGGTAAGTTCAAAGGACTTTGGGGCATTGGAGAGGCTGAAAGCCAAGGTGACACCGCAGATCAAAACGACATGGACCGTTGCGTCTTAAGTTGTTTCACAGGTGGACTCTCCTTATGACATGTTTGTTAAAGTTAAAAAAATAATTTGCTTTTTTAAATAACATTTGGTTAATTTTATTTTGATATTATTTTTATTTTAAAATCTTTATTCTTACAACTATACAAAAGAATATGCATTTTAGAACCAAATAAAAAGGTAAAATTGAAGGAAACTTTGGAAAGCCATCCGGTGTACTAATATCCAACTATGGTTTTCTCATCAAATAGAAAAGAAAATGAAAAATAATCAAATCGAAAGTTAAATTAAGCATTAAAAAATGGAAAAAATTAGAAAATTTAGAAAAAATAAATTTTCATTAAACCAATTATTTTCATTAACTTTTAGGTTAAGATGTAATTTTCTTCGTCGTTTTAAGTGTAAAATATATTAATACTTTAAGCGTACTAATGTCATTTGAGAATGAAATTACAAACATTATTATGGAATATAGAAGTCTCTTTTTTTTATATGTTTTCCAAACAGAGCCTAAAGAGACCGGAAAAAGTTCAAACTCCAAAGTCTTTGGTTGTTGCCCAAATCTTTGTCGTTTCTGTAAGGGAAAAACTCTATTTCTGGTCATTTGGGAACTCAGTTTGGTCTGATTGTGCGAACTGGGAAGTTAAAAATCAAGCTTAAACCCAAAGCCCTGCAAAAACCCTTTTTCAAAATAATGTATTCTTCAAATCTACCGACTAGGTTCTCCTTAAAACCTTCAAATTCCAACAAAAATCTACTCTCTTATCAATTTAATCAAAACCCATTTCTCCAATTCCCTCAAATATTACCCCCCAAAAACCTCTCTCCATCTCCTTCACCATTTACTCCAATTCAATGCCGTCTTCGTGAGCTCCGGAAACGAATTGAAACAGTGAAAAGCACTCAAAAAATCACTGAAGCAATGAAACTGGTGTCAGCTGCAAAGATTCGGAGAGCTCAAGAAGCTGTCATCAGTGGTAGGCCTTTTACTGAGGCTTTAGTTGAGTTCCTCTTCACCATTAATGAAAGTTTACAAAGTGAAGATGTTGATTGTCCTTTAACTGTTATTAGGCCTGTAAAGAAAGTAGCTCTAGTTGTGATAACTGGTGATAGAGGTCTTTGTGGTAGTTTCAACAGTGCGGTGATTAAAAAGGCTGAGTTCCGGATTTCGGAATTGAAAGGTCTTGGATTGGATTATACTGTTATTAGTGTAGGAAAAAAGGGTAATTCTTATTTTAGGCGTAAAGATGATGTTTCGGTTGATAGATTTGTTAAAGGAGGAGGGTTTCCTACTTCAAAAGAAGCTCAGATGATTGCTGATGATGTTTTCTCATTATTTGTTACTGAAGAAGTTGATAAGGTCGAGCTTCTGTACACAAAGTTTGTATCTTTGGTGAAGTCGGAACCAGCGATACGTACTTTGCTTCCATTATCAGTGAAAGGAGAGGTTGTCGATGTGAATGGGAATTGTGTTGATGCTATGGAAGATGAGTTGTTTAGGTTGACAACCAAGGAAGGAAAGCTGATTGTGGAGAGGGATAAAGTGAGGGTGGAAGTAGGGGCAATTTCCCCTCTTATGCAGTTTGAGCAAGATCCAGTTCAGATTCTCGATGCCATGATGCCTCTTTATTTGAATAGTCAGATCTTGAGGGCATTGCAGGAATCATTGGCAAGTGAGCTCGCAGCTAGGATGAATGCAATGAGTAATGCTACTGATAATGCAGTCGAGTTGAAGAAGAATCTTTCCATCGTCTATAATAGGGAGCGACAGGCAAAAATCACCGGTGAGATTTTGGAGATTGTTGCTGGAGCTGAGGCACTTAGATAATTTCGTTGTTTGACCATTTTCATTCCTCCTTTTCTGTGTTTTTCTTTTCTCCAATATCCTTTCTTTGAAAATGTTCTGATTGGCTAAAATATGCTAGTTATGAAGTGAATAGTCTTATGATTATGATTGCAATATAGCAGGTAACTTGAGCCTCTTATTTTGGGAATTGAATAAAGAGGAATTTGTTCAATGATTCTATTATTGATTTATAATTGTGGCTTTTGCTTCATTATTCCTTATCTTCAATAATGTGCTGCATCTTGTTAACCTTGTTATTATCAGTGCCATACATATAATGACATTACATCGAATTTTTATAATGACTGTCTTTGTAACAAAGCTAAATTATTCTAAATCTTTTCGTTCTACTGTAGAAATTAGATGGAGAATAGAGAGAATGAACCAGTGATTTATAACAACATTAAAGTATTCTAATAATATAGATATTCAAGATTTACATATAACACATTTCTTGTCATAAAAAACAAAAGCTTAGGATACTCACGGATTCAATCTGCTAATTGGTATAGTTACTAGATCAGAGAACCTATTTACTTGATCTTCCAATCTGTTTCGAATTTTCTTAAAAAATAAAATCGAAGTTGTTCTCTTTAAAGAGTACAACTTCTTTGCCCCACTCTATATAAGCTGCACTAGATTTTCTGCTCTTATTTAGAATCTTGAGAAATCTCCATTATGCTAGTGATTATCTGCAGAAGCCCCTCGATAGCCTGTAAAGATCTCAATCGATGCGGATTGCATGGTGGATAGGTTGCTGATTTGTAGCTAAATTGCTTACTCCTTGTTCAGGTTTCGGATGACAAATGGAAGAATGCCACCATGATTAAAGTAAGCCAATTCCACCTGCAGATAAATTCTCATGTAAGTCCGCAGCATTTATATACATGAAGCCAATAGATTTAATCCTGAATGCTTGGCAAAGAGCTCCCCTTTCTCTTTCATATAACTGTTGAGTCTAGGCATACCTTTGTATCGAACCGGGCAGTGCACGTGAAGGATTTGTCGGTGTCAGTTGTGATGGTAACATCTTGGCCAGGTGTTAGCTCAAGGATTTTAGTTGGAAGGTGAATCGTATAGCGCTCCAGACCTGTTAATCCTAGTGTATCTGCATCCTCCCCATGCGTAAAACAAAGTGGGATGATCCCCATGCCGACCAGATTACTACGATGGATTCTCTCGAAGCTCTTAGCGATCACTGCCTTGACTCCCTGGACAGATCAGAAAAACAGTTGGTGAAGAAAGGGTGAATTAGGGATTATAGATAAGAGGAGCTAGAAGCAAAAACATGACACTAGGATATTTTTGCACCAGCAACATTGGGCCCTTGGCCGCCCAATCTCGTGAGCTGCCACTTCCATAATCTGCTCCAGCTAAGATAATAGTGTCCTGCCTAGCTCCCTTGTACCTCTGCAAGTAGACGATATCTCAGTATTTAGCAAATATGGTCTAAGCTTAAGTCATGCATTTCTAAGTACTAAAGCTAACACTCACCATTGCTGCATCATATACATTAAGTTTATCTCCTGTCGGAACATGAATCGTCTTTGGGCCAACTTCCCCCTTCAACAGCTTATTTACGATGCGGATATTGGCAAATGCACCCCTTGCCATCACCTCATCGTTGCCTCGACGACTACCATAGGTATTGAAGTCCCTCCGGTCGATTCCATGTTGAAGAAGAAACTTCGCAGCCGGGCTATCCTTGTGGATACTACCAGCTGGGGAAATATGATCGGTAGTGATACTATCACCAAAACTTAGTAAGCAATAGGCATCTTTCACTTCATGCGGACCAGGTGGTTCGATAGTCATGTTTTTGAAGTATGGAGGCTCATGAATATACGTCGAATTAGGGTCCCAACTGTAGAGAGTTGAAGCGGGGACATCAAGCTGATTCCACATAGGATTGCCTTTCCTGATAGCTACATAGGCACTCTTGAACATATCAGGTAACACACTGGATTGAGCCACCTGTTAAAAAACATGGAACTTTCACATTATTTGTGCTCAATCCCAACTTTCAAAATAGTTTCTTCACGCAATATCAAAGCTTACCTCAGCAATCTCTTCAGTGCTAGGCCATATATCCCTGAGATGCACGCTCTTACCATCCTTTCCTATTCCTATAGGCTCTTTCTCAAAGTCAATATCAACCTGCAAAAATATGACAACAAAGTAAAAATGATTCAGCACCAGATTTCAAAATTTCTTATCAAGATAAGAAGAGAAACAGGCCGAAAAACAAGTAATCCTAGTATAAATACCGTGCCAGCAAGGGCAAAGGCAACAACTAATGGAGGTGAAGCAAGATAGTTAGCTCTTGTCAATGGGTGAACTCGACCTTCAAAATTTCTATTCCCAGAAAGAACAGCTGCGGCAACAATATCTATAACAATAATCAAGATGGTAATCAGTGAAGAAAATTATACTGATATATTTATGGGAACCGAAGAGTTAAGGTTCACCTGGTGAAAATGGGTGATCTTTTAGGCTATGTTACTTGGACTTAGGTGTGAATGTGAGCGTCGGATATGTTCAATGTAAATATATTTAATTTTTTCTTAATTTTTCTATGTATTTGAGGGTACTTGATGGGTCCTACACTCATACCCGAAAATATGTTGGATAGACTTTAAGAAAACGTAAGATTTGAAGGAACATAGCTTTTTAAGTATCGTAGGAGTTCATTCCATAACCATCACACTTTAGAACAAGGACCCTAAACTGACAAGAAAAGCTTTAATTCAAAGCTCTTCTGGTAATTTCTAAGCGATGAATGCCTATAAAAGAAAATTTTACCATTTTCTGAAATTGCAGAAGCCACTGAGTCATCAAGTTCTCCAGAATTCCCTATACAAGTTGTACAGCCATAGCCAACAATATTAAAGCCCTGCTGGTTCAGGTATTGCTGCAACCCACTGTCAGACATCAAAACAAGAATCACATGTAAATCTTCATGGACTTTTTTTTTTCTTGTCTTCTTAAAAGGGAAGTATAGACAACAGGCATCGACATACCTCTTAAGCAAATATTTTGTCACAACTCCAGAGCCAGGAGCAAGACTGGTTTTAACCCATGGCTTAACCTGGAGATATATAATAAAGTGAAATACATGTAAGAAAATAAACAAAAGATCGATCTGCTAACTACAGCAGGATGGGTTTTTCATTTTGAACAAAGAGGAACAAGTTTAAGAAGGTAAACAGCCTAAATCTAACCTCCAAACCTAGCTCACAGGCCTTCTTAGCAACGAGTGCAGCCCCAAGCATGACACTGGGATTTGATGTGTTTGTACAACTTGTAATAGCTGCAATGACAACACTGCCGTGCTTAAGTTCAGCAGGCTGTCCTTGAAATGTGAACTTTGCAACTTTATTCTGCTCTTTCTTTGGCACTGCAAAACCCTGCAAAGGAAACAATAGATCTCACAAATTATGCCACAAAAATACCAATATTTATGAACACATTAAGAATGTCTTCAATTGCTTAACCAGGAAATGGACAGAGAAGAGATGGTGCATATGGAGTCCGATTGAGCTGTAGGCTACACAAGGAGAGGTGATGAGGTAGCCATTCCTATCCACCTAAGCCACACCACTGTACCAAGATTTAAACTCGAAACGTCCAATTTAAAGGTCTCAAATTCTCACCAGCAGGGCTTTATTACTAGAAAACAGCTCAAATTACCTATGAATTGTTTCCACTTGACTAATACTATGGAACTAAGAGCAAGGAAGGTGTCTGCATCTTACCTTGAATCCAAGTTTATTATCTAGACATGCCTGCCAGTCAGCCTTCATTTCTTTCAAAGGGACTCGATCATGAGGCCTGTCTTAAAGAACCAAAGAGAGCTCTGAATGATCAGAAAAACAATTTGAAGATCATTGAAGTAAAATAAGTGGATAAGTACCTTTTTGGACCTGAAATACAGGGTTCAACGTCAGCAAGGTCCAATCGCAGATAAGAAGTATATGCTCTTTCTTGTTGAGGCTGATCATGGAATTAGACCTCTTGACGTCAGATTGATGGTAGCTATGTTAATTTACTATCCTATCAACTAGAGTTGAGGAAACAAATACCTGATTATAGTCTACGAACATCTTATTCGCTCGCAAATACGCTTCTATCATCGACACCTGATAGATAAGAAACATAAGTCAAACCACCATTGATACAACTTCTCATGATCATATACTAATTTGAGAAGCAAGCAAAAGATAGGAAACCCCAAGGAAAAGCAAAAGTAAGACTCACTGTTTCATCACTTCTACCAGTTAACTTAAGGTACTGCAACGTTACATGATCCACGGGGAAGAAGCCCATGGTTGCACCATATTCAGGAGCCATATTTGCAATTGTGGCTCGATCGGCCAATGACAATTCAGCCACACCCTCTCCTACATGCACATTAAAAATGATTATGATGATGATGATAAAGCCCATGAACCTGATATCTTTGATGGTAAAATGTTCCATTTTCACAGATTTATGATCATAGAGCTAACCATAAAACTCAACAAATTGGCCAACAACTCCATGTTTCCTCAACAGCTGTGTCAGAGTCAAAACTAAATCGGTGGCTGTTACACCATCTTGCAATTTCCCGGACAACCTGAATCCAATAACACCAGGCAACACCATGCTTAGGGGCTGCATAATTTGCCAAAAATAAAGCATTAGAAAGAGAAGTAAAAAAACCTTTTCAACTAGATAGCAATTCCTGATGAGAATAAAGAGAAAAAAAGGGGCAGAGATTAGATTACTTGGCCTAGCATTGCTGCTTCGGCTTCAATTCCCCCAACTCCCCAGCCAGCAATTCCTAACCCATCTATCATCGTTGTATGCGAATCAGTTCCGACCACGCTATCAGGAAATAGTATTCCATCATTGTTAAAGACAACACGTCCAAGGTATTCCAGGTTAACCTTCAATTTTATTGACATACTTTACTGTCAAAGTCTATGAACAGTAAAACATTGAAGCCAGGATAAAACTTCACCAGATGCTAATTGGTTTGAACTAATAACAATAATTATTCCAATGCAAGAGTGGGATGTCCTTTACCTGGTGAAGAATGCCAGAACCAGGAGGAACAACAAGCATGTTTTCGAAAGCCGATGAACCCCATTTAATGAAAGCAAATCTCTCTTTGTTCCTTTGAAATTCAAGTTCCGTATTTGCTTGTACAGCATTTTCAGATCTTGTCACATTGACCTGGACTGAATGATCAACAACAAAATCCACTGGGACCTGGATGCCAAATATAAAATGAACAGTTAAATGATCTTACTGCCAATTATATACATTGCAAACCATAGAAGGAAAAAGTTCATGCAAAGGCCAATTTACAAACCAGTGGATTAATCTTGTTAGGATCCTTGCCAAGATTCTTCATAGCATCTCGCATGCTAGCAAGATCAACTACAGCTGGTACTCCAGTATAATCCTGATATATATAGGAGAAAAGTTCACAGTTTGCTAAACACATTAAAATCCTGAGATAAGATCCAATGATTCAGTTTATCCTACAAATTTACATGTAATAGAACACGAGCCGGCTTGAAGGGGATTTCAACTTGCTTCGGCGATGTATTCTCCCAATCAATGATCTTTTCAACATCATCCTTAGTAACTTGAAAGTCATCACAATGACGTATAGCCGATTCCAGAAGGATCCTTATAGAGTATGGCAGACGGTCTGACAGAAAACGACATAGATTAAAAATAGAAGAAGAAGAAAGGATGAGTTTTATGCAGTGATACAGTCAGCATGTTATTTCAAATCAAAATGTTCTTTTGTTTTTTCTGATATGTAAGTGCATATATAAGATAGAGAAAGATCCTAATATAGCCAATAGCCGTATTGTCCGTTGATAGATTATTGGACTTTTAGTTCTGAATGATCAAAGTTTAATCTTTGCCAGCCTCACATATATATATATATATATTTATAAACAAAAAGAAAGATTCTAATCCTGTAGCATGTAGGAAAATAAAGTAGATTTACCAATTCTTGGGTCATGAAGAGCAGGTAAGTTATAGAATTTGCCAAACTCTCCACCATCAGGCTTGGGAAGGCTTGTTAGAATTGCTTTGAACGCATGTTCAGAAGCTGAACAAAGTATGAGGAAAAAAAACACAAGAAAAACAGCGACTATATATGTCAGCACTTGAATAATGAAAAACCAGACAGATTATGCATTTCAACAACTTAAGACATTACAAGCCTAACATCAAAACAAAACCATGCATGCATTCAAAACTTCTCAGAAATCTAAAACTAGAAAACAACAAAGAGAAATCATTAAGCCATTTCTCACCACAGTTTAGTTGGGGTGCCATAAACTTCCTGTCAGCAGGACCTTCACAAGTAGGCTTCTCCTTCAGTTTATTAAGAATTATATCTATAATCTGAAGGCTGTCTTTATTTTTTTCCTCTCTTTTGCTATGAAGAGAATGCAAAATGCAACCTGTCTTTTGGGGATATTGAGAGTCATTTACATTATTCCATTCTTTTAGGTTAGTTGGAGCGTGAATTTCACGCCTGTTTATGGATAAGGATTGGACATTTAGCTAACCAAAGATGGTGATTTGCAAGCACTGCTGTAATACCAACAAGCTGGAAGTGCCGTTTCAAAACCAAATTCCTTTCTTTAATTTGCCAACTGAATAACTTCTCTTATTTTTCTAGCACATAATCACGTTTTCGGGTTTTAATGATCAGAACTTTCCTCTTTCTCGGAAATGCAAGGAAATTTATAAGTTTATTATTTACATATAATCAATGGTTTAAAATTTAAATGCTACCAACTAATTCTATGCCAATAAACTTACAGTTGAAAAGAATATTACAGCCCAGATGGCAAGTGGCAACGGATAGAATTTCCCATTATATTTGAGTGGCTTAGGAAGAAGGAAAAAAAAAATCAAATAAAGCCTGGCTTTTAGAGGGGGAGGTGCAACCAGCCAATTAGGCAATTAGTTGAGCCTTCACCAGATATCGTTTTTATCTAAGAAAGGTCAGTTGACCTGCAAATCGAAAAAGTGAAAGGGAAATCGAACAGCAATGTGGGGCTAAATAATAGCGACATTAATGTATGTGCAAAGTGGGGGAGCACTTGAACAGGAGGTTTCTGTTTATATTGTTCGGACTTTTTTTTTAATGTATTTATGTTTGATTTTTCGACATTTTATTTAGAACTGTACTTTTTATGTCCTGTAAACGGTAGTATAAATAAAAATAAAGACCTTTGTTAGCTGATGATGCTTGAGTTTTATTATCTTTGAACTAACTTCACCATGAACTAAAAAAAATGGTGAATTTACATTTTAAAACTTTATTTATTAAGTCCTGTAAATAGTATATACTATAAATGAAAGTCAAGATTTTCTTAAGGACTAATTCAAAAGTGTTTTCTCTTATAAAATTCAATTTGCTATTTTTTAGTAGCATTTGAGAAGTTTATTCCGTCTTTTTTAATAAATTCAACCTTACACTTCCAAATTGTCAATTTTTTAAAGAACTGTAAATCTCTAATAAACAACAAAAATCACGTGGTCCAGACGGCCAGTACTCCCATCCAGTTGTCCATGCATTTCCCGCCCTACCTTTTCCAAAGCCCTAAAAACTTTTCATCCTCATTCTTTCTGAGCCCTATTTGCTCCAATTTTCCCACTCTTATTTTCCCGCCTCTCAAACAGTCCTTTTTAATAAAGGCACCATTTTTTTTTTTATCATCACAAAAGAAATAACTACTACTTACTCCACAATTCATCTGAAATTCCCAAAATTTCTCAAATGAAATCCATTTCAAGATCCTTCAAGACTGAAGCATTCCATAGGTATCTAAAGCCAGGAGCTTTAGCCCAACTGCGAGACTCCAAAATCAATGCCAGATCCAATAGATTCAACTCAATTGCACTTGACACAGTCCCAACTCAGATTCCAAGCCCAACCCAGATCCAAATTTCGGATTTTGATCAGATCCCAAGGTTCATCAACAAGATCTATGGTGGTCCATGTTGTCTCCAAAGCAAGAAGCTTTTGGCTCCCAAATCTCTTTTGCTCGTCAATTTGCAGACTTCTGGTCAAAGTTTAGAATCTAGGGAGAATAATAATAGGGAGAGTAGAAGTAATAGAAATGGTGAAAATTTGTTGATTAACGTGCTAAATAATGATATTGTTATTGCTCATTGAATTAAGTGGCCAACAAAAAAAATAGGTCTTCTTTGCTTTCTTTTGTAAAGTTTCTTCCTTTTTACTTGCTTTTCTACGGCAATTAAATGCGAGGTTTGGCTTATAATTATGATTGAATAACCCCAAAATTTTGTTTCCTTTTGTTGATGAAACAAGTGATTGTAAGTTATGACTACTAGTAGTTTTGTCATTGATTCAAATTGGGCCAATTATTGCCAATGTTTTTTGTCTGCTAGGGAAGTCAATGAGGTTTTGTTGATTTAACTCAACATTAATTTTCTTGTCCTTATAGTCAAAGTGGTCAATCAAAGAAATGCAGTTTGCCTTTCTCATTCACATTTTAAATTTAACTTTCTAGCTTGATCATATTTTCACGGACAAGGACAGGAAGGATTTGTCAAACTGCACTAATGGTTGATGCTTTTTTTTTTAAACCAAGTGTTGTTAGTAGGCTATAAGACAGGTTGATTTAATATTGAATCAGGTTATAAAACAGGGGAAATGTATCTTTCAAATTTTTATCTGACTGAATTTTATTGTTTTCAACATATATTCCAGCTCTGTTCTTGTTTTATGTTATGATATTAAAATCCTCAAGTAATCCAACTTATCTTGTCATATCTGTCTGTGTTGCTTTATGATTCATAGTTGAGAAATTACTATCTGGCAATATTTCTCTTTAGGTCGATATAAGCACGTTTAGCATCATTTACCTGATGGTCTAATAAAAATGCATGTAGAATGAAGAGAAACTTGGGAATTGTAACTAATTACATAGTGATTGAAGGGGGTCTAGAACTAAGCTTTTTGGTTGAAATCTAGCTTAAACTTAACTGAATGATGCCTGAATGTGAAGTATGAAGAATACTGAATTTCTTACAGCCAAAGTTTATATACAGCTTTTGCTGAAACTAGATAACAATTGGAGTTTCACTATCTTTTTATCATTCTTTTCCCAAATGAAGGATTAGGCATTATTCTGGATCTTGTGCTTGTCTTCTGAACTCTGATCCCTTGTTGAAAGTTGATATGCTAATTATTGTTCCATAACCTCTCTGTCCAAACCTTCTCATGGTTCTTAGTTTACTAGTAATTGTTTCGGTAGCTCAGGGCAGTCACTTGCATCTATGCCATTCTTGTTTTTTATCTTCCAGCAAATTAATGTGACCAATCATGTAAAATGATGATCTAATTAATCCAAAACTTCTCCTTGTTTTGTAATTTTAGCTACGGTATGATGCTGTTGCTAATTATACATAGCTTGGTAGTTTTTTGAATGTGGCAACAATAGCCAGTGTGTCTGTCAAGCCTGGAGAGGAAATTAGCGGCGATTCATGATTTAACTCAACATTAATCCCTTTTTCATTAAGTAGTCCAACATGTTTTGAAGGCAAATTATTGTGCTGGAGGTGACATAAAAATGAAAGTTCATGAATAATCAAGATCTTATTAATTAGCATTGCCCTTCTGAAGATTCTGAACTCAGTTCATAATTTTTAAGGTTTTGGACTTGAACAAATAAGTTTTATTTATTTGATATTTATGCAGTGAGCATCTGTTCTTCTTTGTTGGGGAAACTTTATGTTAGTTGGAACTAAAAGAATTTCTTATTGCCCTTAAGATTTGAACTGTTACTTGTGGCCTACAGGATTTAATTAGTCTCAGCTTTTTGTGTGTGAAAGGATACCTAGGAAGTTATGGAGTTTGCCATGATGAATGAAGGAGGTTTATTATCAGATACATTGAAAATAACCTTATCACCGTTTGGACTTAGAATCCTATTATTATAAAACTATTTTTAATAGTAATTTGGGTTGACAAGCCAGATCAAATTTGAGCTTGGGTAAAGAATTTTAAAAAATTTGGGCTGTAACCCAACTCAGCCTATGACAATCTATTTTGGGTCCAAAACTTTGGCCCTCATTCCTTGTTTCTGAACACAAAACTTGTCGTTGGCCTCCCATGTTTGGTAGTTGCTTACGCAGTAACTGAGAAGGAATAATCTGTAGTATCATTGCTTGAAGGTCACTTAAGCTTTTTTGACTTGCAGGAAATAAAATCTTAATAGCTAGTATCATGCATCTCTATCTCTCAAAATATTAAGTCATTAATTGAAATGTTATGCCTTCTCTGGCAACATGCAAAAAAAAAAAAAAAAAGGATAATGTTCCTAGCAAAATACGTGCTTTCAGTAGGTCTTTTATGTTCTTAATTTCAGATTTCTGGTCTCAACGTGAGGAACCAATAACTTTGTATTGAACCATTTGATAGGTTTAGTTTTGTTTGTACTTAGTTTCTAACTCTTCAAAACTTTTATGCTGACCCTGTCTGAAAAAATGATGGTTTTTTTAAATGTAGCTGTTGTTCTTAAGTAAGTTGATCAGATGAGTCAAAGTTGACATTGTTAAAATCCTAAAGAAAATAGTATTCTAGATTTCAGGAAATCAAGCATATCAATAAAGAAACCACATGCTTGGAAAAGTATGGTGCTTTTGTCAGTTATCACATATCAAATCCTTTAGATTAGTAAATTTTAATCAACTATTTTTAGCATATATTCATATTATTCAAGTGCTTTCTATTACGGACAACTGAGAAGAAAAGCTATCAGATTGGAATACCATAATGATCGGATGGGAGCTTGTTCTTATCCTAAAATCTTTCACATTTTACTCATGATTGTTCTTCCTTATCTTCTTGGCTACTAAGTTCATTATCTGCACCTCCAATGCCAGTGTGGTGAAGAAGTTGCCAACTTGTGCTTCAGATTTAGTTTAACTAGCCAAGTTTTGCCTCACCATGGGATTTTTTTTTCCTTTGTATAATTTATGGGAGATGAATTTGATGAATATTCATATAAAAAAAAAGTCATTTTTCCTGAAAAACCTACCCGGATTTCCATTTTTCCCATTTCCCTTGTCTACTACATTATATTAATTGAGGTTACTTTGTCTTGAAAAAACTGATACAATTTCGAACACGATAAGATTTTAACGAAAATAGTTGTTTGTTCTCAAAACGAATCTTGAGTAAATTCCATTTAATACTTGAATGTTAAGGAAAGAGAATTCAAATTTACCTTTTTTTAATGAAAAAATATATGCATCTATTATTAAATCAAATGCGTGATTGAAAATTTTGATACGGTGATTGGACATGAACATAGTGGAAGCCAAAAAATATCAATTCGAATGAATGGTGACATAATATAAATCTGCAGCCATGGATTTGCAGTTGTTTTCAATTCACAAGCAAGAATTCTCTGTAGAGACAAATCTATGATCTTCCTGCCAATTTCCAATTTCTGATCACAATCATAATAAAATACTTATTCTTCAAATGCTATTGAAAAATCTTTCAGTCTGAAACTGTCACATTCATAACCAAATCTAATCATGTTAAAATTTGACAAACACGTTTTTCTTTTCTTTGAGCAAAAGATAGCAATTTTGTTCTTTCTTTTTTTTGGGGGGGGGGGGAGATATTGAAATTTTTTGAGATTGAATATTGTAATTTAAATTAAGAATTCATTATTTCATAATTAAAATTAAACAATCAAGATTTTTCTAATCTTGATTTTTGTTTTTTTAATAAATTTAATAATTTTCAATTCAATGATAAAAATTCAATTCATTTATCAAAAAATAAAAAATATATATATTATTTACCGTAATTATATTATAATTAATTAATTAATATTTAAATTTATATAAAATCTATAAAAAATATGTAAAATTTAAATTTATAAATAATAATCTCTTAATATAATTTTTAATTATAATTAAATATTTATAATATTATAATAAAAAAATTACAGATGAAATACTTTTAAAAATTATGAAAATCTTTTTCTGTGCTTTTTACTTGGTGTCGGCCCTAAAGTAAAAAAGAGAGGAAAAGGGACCCACAAAGGTAACTTGGAGATTTTGGCTTTAGTGGCCGCCTTGTCAATTGCATTGTTTTTCCGACAAATGAATCCTTACCGCAGAGCATGAATCTGCAATCTTATCAACAGAAATTTTTGACAATAAATATTCAAAGCCAATCAATAAAAAAAATATTCTTTTTCTCGAGGAAAATGAGCCAAAGTC
>JBBYHL010000001.1:11089041-11099507 GCA_038381835.1 Adansonia madagascariensis | reverse complement strand
AATAATAATCTCTTAATATAATTTTTAATTATAATTAAATATTTATAATATTATAATAAAAAAATTACAGATGAAATGCTTTTAAAAATTATGAAAATCTTTTTCTGTGCTTTTTACTTGGTGTCGGCTCTAAAGTAAAAAGAGAGGAAAAGGGACCCACAAAGGTAACTTGGAGATTTTGGCTTTAATGGCCGCCTTGTCAATTGCATTGTTTTTCCGACAAATGAATCCTTACCACAGAGCATGAATCTGCAATCTTATCAACCGAAATTTTTGACAATAAATATTCAAAGCCAATCAATAAAAAAAATATTCTTTTTCTCGAGGAAAATGAGCCAAAGTCGATAAAAAGATAGGGGTTTATTGCCTCGAGTTTGAATCAGGCTTGACTGTAATATTGATGTCACGTTTGTTTATTTAAATTTAATTTAATTTAAAATATAAATATAAAATTTTATTAAAATTTATTAAAATTTATAAATAAATAATTTAAATTAGCATAAAAACTCTATTTTATATTTTTAAAAATATATACTTTAAATTTAATATTTTTATAAATTTTTGAATGTAAATAATCTAATTTTATATTTACTAAATACTATTATCTATTTATTTTTATGTGATAAAAATTAAATAATATATATAAATATAATATATATTATATTATATAATTAAAAAATAAATTCAGTTGATTTTAGATCTTGAATATTAAGAGAAAATTTAAATTATTTTATAAATATATCTCAAAATTTTGTCAAGATTTAAATTATAAATTTAATATTTTTTTAATTTTTAAAATAGTAAATAAAATTTTTAATTTAGATGAATAATTCCGTTAATAAACAATTATAGATGACATAGCCTGAAAAACGAAAGAAAATATCATTGGTTAGTTTAGACTTCAAGACGAAATTTACTTTCGTCCCTTCACTAACGCTTTGGAGTTTGCCAAATACGTTGAATGACGGCTACCCCCATTTGATGCATGTGGGTCACATTTTTTGCCAGCCAAAGTTTCCTTTTCAATCTGGCCCAAATTTGTCTCTTTTTTTTTAATCATTTCTTAAACTCTTAGAATCCAGCTTTTACTTCAATATATTCTTTTTACCATCCATTCATGGAAGATTTTTCATAAAATAATTATTAAGTGATTCAAATTTTATGATTAGTTTAGAATTATGATCTAATATAAAGCCATGGGAGTTCGATCCAAAAGAAGAAAAAAATAAAAGTATGTAGTGATAATATTTCTGTGGCTCTAAAGTTTTTTTTTGTAATAATATATTAGTTCGTAAAAAAATAAAAAATTTTTCTTTTTACCTGTAGACGTAGGTTATGTTAATCAAATCAAGTAAATTTTATGTATATTTATTTTTCTTACTTTAATCTATTTATTTTATTATGTTTTTCACGATAACAATCAATCAAAAATTTTTAAAATGTTGATTAAATATGTAGCTAATTTTTAATTTTATTGATTTTTTAAATACAAAATATTTTGAAATATTTTAATTTCAGTATTATTTGTTTAAAATCAATAAAATTGAAAGTATAATAATAAATGCATTAAAATTAAAGTATAGTATCAAAATTTATTATTGGATCATATATTATAATAGTAACTTTCAATTTAATCCCAATAATTAATTTACATTATCTTCTCCACTTTTATTTATTTTAACTATATTTTTCACATGGGATTGCATAAAATTTGACTAATGACTGAGGAACTTTCTTTTTCTTTTCTTTTCTTTTCTTTTCCACCCTTTTATATAATCAATTAACTTGTTGCATTTCCAGTCACCTTTTTCCTTGTCTTTCTTTGGTTTGAACTATCTATGTGCTGTAAACCCAAGTGGATTTGACATCATTATTGACTTAGTACAAGCTTTTTGGCTAATATTTAATTAATAACAAATTCAAGTAACTTTTCAACATTAGTTTAATGCAACAACCTTAAAAAAACCTCTTCAACTTGCTTGAAAGCTTATGAGTTCAAAGGTTGTAAAACCTTTTATGTTATTTCCATGAAAGTACCTAATCAAAAAGAAAAATAAAGGTAATCACCTTAATGTTTTACCAAAACTTAACTTCAGTAATCAAAATTCAATCTCTCATGATTTTAATTATTAAACAAATATCAAGCCAAATCAGCATTAGATTTATCAATGAATCGAGTATGATTAGGCCAAAAGTTTAAAAAAATTATTTGTCTTTAGATCGATAGCCTTAAAAAAAGCTAGAATTATTATTTAAAAATATTAAAATATATATTTTATATTAATAGTTATATATTTTCATAATTAAACTTAAAAAAAAATTATTTACTAAATAGTAATTCACAAATCAATCTGATCCAATTAAAAAAAAAATCTATCGTAAAATCAATCTATTCAGATTGAATCCATTAATTCAGACAAATAATTTGATTTTTAAACGAACGTAATAAAGAATTAGTAGTTTCCAAAGCAAAAAGTTGAAATTAGAAACCATGACTTGATTTGTAGAATAAGCCAATTTTGCATGTGCCAATCGCTGCTACGGCCACCTTCCCAAGTAATGGCTCACAGAAGAAACCACCAAAATCAAGTGAAGAAAACAAATTCTGTTTTAATTCCATATGGACCCTCCTCCTCATAAATTATTTTTAATGAATGAAATATATATATATATATATATATATATATTATACCGTTTAAATATTCTTGTCACTCAAAATAAATATTCCCTCCGTCACCAAGTTCATGTCAGTGAAATTTACACTGTTGCTACCCATGAAATTTATATTTTATAAGTTGATTTTGATATAAATAAAAAAAATAAAAATAATAACTATTTTAATTAATTAAAAATTATGAAGGAAGTGAATCGAACTCAACTTTTTTTAAGTCTTAAAGGAAACAAAATTCAACAATTGGTTGAAGCACCAAATTACTTAATTGCTATTGATTAAAATAAAAGAGGGATGAATTTGGGTTTATTTTAATTGATTTATTTTAAAAGATGATATTCAATAAATTTAAAGTTCAAATTTTAACACATATAATTTTTTTTTACTTAATTTTTATTGATTAAAATAAAAAAAGAAACTCGATTTAACGTAATTAATTCATACAATTACGATATTTTTTAAAAAAATTAACGAAAAGAAGGATTTTGTTAATTTTATATACTTTTTGGGTATTACCAACTTTCAAATCTTCCAATTCTACAACCTGTTGCCAGCCTAATGGTGGGACAAAGGCACTAAATCAGTAAGTAAAAGTGGATTTGTGAGATATTTATGAAACAATGTCCAACTAAAAAATAGCACCAAGGTGCAATGCAATGCTATCATATAAAATCTTCAGAGTCCCATAAAAACCATCAATCTTTGCATATTTTGCAAGAAAAAAAATTCATTGTTGTCATCTCCAAAATCTCCACATTTATTTCTAAATCTATTGAAATTGTAAATTTATCAAATTTTTTTCTATAGAAAAGGTAAATACTCCTACCAACTATCATAAGAAAACGAACATCAATAATATGAGTCGACAAAATGATTGAATGCATCTATTTACTTTTGCAATAAAAAAAATTAATAACATTGGTCATGCATTTTTTTTTGCTCATTCTCAATATTTTTGACTTTTTTTATTTATATATATATATATATTTGGCATCTATGTATATTCGACTTATATTAATATATAAATATAAAATATGATCTTAAATATATAAAAACTTTAAAAATTATTTAATATATTCATACGAATATATACTATATTTAACACCTACTTCTAATATGTTTGATGATTTTTTCTTATCCCACTGCATTACAAAAAAGTTTACGGAAACCAAACGTTTTGGTTTATTGGCGATTCACTCTATATAGGATTATAGGGGCTCTAGTTACAATTATAAGTCTATAATTGAAGTCTCAATTTCTTTTATATTTTTATTTATTACCCAAAAATGAGGAAAATATGAGAAAATAAAATGGTTGGCCTTTTTGTTCATATTTATTTTAATTTATTTCTGCTGCAAAAGAACATTTTAAATGTCAAATTGTCAACAAAATAAATAAACAGTAGAAAAAAATTGGATATGATATGATTTTTCTGCTATTAGGGTTAGGTGTAAAAGCAAATCTAGGAAGAAAATGCGGCAAGGACAAAGAAAATCGTTCTTTTTTTCTTTTTTTTTTTTTGGTCCCACCCCACATTTACCCAGGGAGATTATAAAAAGAGATAATGATGTAAACCTTATAGTTTTTTTATTTCTTTACATTTCAAGTGGAAGTATTTGATTAATCATAGCAGTTTCTGATAAAACCAGTAACCAATCCATTTCTGAAAGATCAACTGCTCACTAATCTCTTTAATTCTGTCAAAACCCAACCTTTTTTTTTTTTTTGGTTTAATGAAATACGGTTCTTTGTTCTGATATTATAGCTCAGGTGGATTTAGATATACATGTATGTTTAATTCACCCTGGAAGAGTTCCTGGTCATGTAAGGATTAAAAGGAAAGGAAAGTAAATTACACCAAAACGGATATAAACTCTATTTTTCTGTATTTTTTTTTCGTTTTTTGTTTTTTGTTTTGTTTTGTTTTTTTTTTTTTTGTGTCCTTCTGTGTCAAAGTTCAGGTCCTTCAAGGGCTAAATGAAAAAAATTACTTAAGGCTGTAGGCAGCCACTAGTCCATTGCATCAAAAACTACGGTCTTATTCCCTGGTTCTTTGTTTACTGCACTTTGTCTTCCTTTTTTTTCCCTATTTGAATCCCTTTGCAAAACCAAAACCTGCCATCTTCTGAAGTTTTTGTATCGATTTCTGTAGGTGAGATTTCTTAAATTATCTGAATTTAGAAGTTACTTTGATTCATTTTCTTTTTTTGTTAGGTTTTTCTAGTTCTTATTGAAAAGGAAAAGAAAAGAACTTCTCTTTAACTGATTTCTTTAATTGAAATTTCGTTCTCATGATGCAGACCTCTTTAGAATCTTGGGAAAGTTGTGGCTTTTGAAGGTTCTTAAATCCAGGGAAAGGTAGATGCGTTTTTACGTCAATAAATCATTTGTTCTTTTCCCATTCGATTAGGCTTTATAGTTTAATCTTCTCCAAGTACCTTTGTTTCTTTTTGTATAACTTTGTTGGAATTTAGAGAAAACTTGAATTTGACAGTGAAGTAGATGATGCTTTTGTAGGAATTCAGCAATGGAAGATGGATATAGTTTTTCCAGGCAGGGCAGTGGTGTATGGAGATCTTTGAGAGATGGGGATTTTGAGGAAGAAGATGTTTGGGCAGTTCTTAAGGAAAGAAAAGATTCAACTACCAAGGTTGGCCAATCCATTGAATCTTCTATTCCTGTTAGAAGACACCTCCCAAGTGCTGCAAGAATGATCCCAAGAACTTTCTCTGCTACTAATAATAACAGTAGCAATATTGGCAGTTCTAGTTCTAGTTCCAGCCATGAGGCTAATGGAGTTAAGCAGCAATCAGCTCCTGTCAACATCCCTGATTGGTCTAAGATTGCAAAGAACAAGTCAAAGAAGGCCTACTCTAGGAATGGCTCATGGCATGATTACGATGATGACGGTGGCCATGGTTATGGGGATGATGGTGATGGGATTGTAGCTGCTTTTGGAGACAGTGATGATGATGATGAAGAAGAAGGTGATGGGGAATACAATTCCAAGGTGCCACCACATGAATTTCTTGCCAGGAGACTTGCAAGGAGTCAGATTTCTACTTTCTCAGTTTTTGAAGGTGTTGGAAGAAAACTCAAAGGGAGGGATTTGAGGAAAGTGAGAAATGCTGTGTTAACAAAAACAGGTTTCCTTGAATAATATCTAATGCCCCCATCATTGTAAACCATAAATGGTAATATCAATTTGGAAAGATTTCCCTCCTGTTTTTCATACTAGCATTTTGCTGGTCTAATGTTTGTATATATGGGGATTTTGAATGGTTGCTTAGTCTTGGAAAGTTGTCTATTGCGTTGTTAGGGCATTAGAGATCCATTCTTATGTGAAGAAGAAAAATATTGAATGAATCAATGATCATTGCCATACGTGTTTTAATTTGAACATATTCAAATTTAGTCTAAATTGATAAACTGATTTACATTGTGAGAAAGCTGAAACTTGTTTCATCCTTGCTAGAAAAGCGTAAGAATTTTTTTAGTGCACTATACTCTCGTATCTTTGTCCAAATATATATGCAAAAGTTAAAGTATGAATATTTATAAAAAATGAAAAATTCAGGTAAGCAGGATTATATTATTAAGGATACACCTACTTGCAATCAATTTCTGCAGAGTGCAGAGCTAATGTAACGAAGCCCACGTAAGTCAGTATTGAACTACCTTTTTCTCAATCGACTAAAGCACGTGTCTGATATGTCCATTCCGATCACAAGGTTAATCATAGCTTGCCAAGTGCCAAAATTGGTACCATAGAGTTTATTGATGATGTGCCCTTTTTGTTTCTTTCATTTTAGGCTTGCATGTGGACAAATAAACTCTTCATTTTCATAAGGTTTCGTTTATGCCTTTGCTTGCTCGGTCATTTTTCACTCCAAACTTTTAAAACGACACAGTCAATGAACTTCACGTGTACATTTTAAATTCCAACCAGATTTTTTTGCGCTTAAGATTTCATGATGTCTTTTGTGCCCTCTGACATTCTCCTGTTTTTCTCAGGTTCAGCGAACTGAGTAAGTTGCTGAAGTTTGGGTAAAGGCTGAGGAACATGAACAAAAAAAGGAAAAAAAAAAAGGGAGATCGTCAAAAAGGCACCAGGGTTGGGACCTCGAGGGTCTTCTGATGCTTAACTAAGTAGGTTTTAAAGGATATCAAGTCAAGTGCGGAGAGGATTTGACCGAGTTTCCGTAGCTTTCTGCGTTTACTCGGCACTTTCAACAACTTAGCTCGCAACCAAAGGGACATCGACGAAATTAAGGGAATGAGATGATAAATAGGAACAGGAAATGTAAATCTTTGTTAAGTTCCCATTTATCCATTTTAAATTGATACGATGATCCCAATAGTCAACACCTAGTGGACAGATTCTAAGCCATTGATCACATGTGAGGTTTTTCACAGTCAGCTAACTCGTTTGTTTACTATTAGAAGTGATAATAATTGTTAAAGGAAAACAAATTCTCCATGAATTGTGGTTGAAATTGAAAGACAGCTAACAATGATTTAGCCTTTAAAAAAGCACATTTTTAATATGTCTAAATCCCTTTTGCTATTGAAAAGATGTCCTCAATAATTTAGCCCTGCCTCTCCTCTGTTTAAAGCCTGAATTGATATCAACTAGAATCGGTAAATGCCCATATTTCCTCACTGGTACCGGAACCCAAATCTAAGAGGAAAGCATAATAATGAAGTAATTAATAGTTTCTTGATTTTCTTGAGTGATAGAGTAGTCTGTAATAGAACTGTCTAGCCCGGCCCGGTAGACTTGACCTTTATAAAAAATTTCACAAATTTGAGTGTCCAAATTATTTGCAATAATAATAAAAATATTAATCAGATTTGAAAAAAAAAAAACCCAGTGAAGGAGTTAAAGATTGATTGTTTGATCTGATAGAATTATGTAATTTCTGCACAAGGGTTTGAATTCTCTGTAATTACCTTCCCTTTTTAGGTTGATTGATTTAATTTGTCAAAACTAGTTTTGAGCTCAACCAAGGGTGTGTATATGTATATTCTTTATGGAGCTTTTAGAATTTCAATGCTTTAAATAGCTAGAAAACAATTTAGGCATTTTACTTCCATCTCAAAGGAACAAAGACGATAAAAACAAGTCATTTTTTACTTCCAAGAACTCACACCACAAAAACATCATTGTTATTGTGAACCAGAAAAATCAGGGTGTTTGTCGGGCTTATGCACTCCGCAAACTAAATCCGAAAATGTTATAAATATTAACTTATCAAAATTTATCTAATATATAAAAGAGTTTAAATATAATTATAACCAAAAAGATAACACGAATAGGATAATTTGTAAAACTTTTGGACACAGTTTACATTACAGCCAATATGTCGAAAGTTTATGGTCCTAGGTTCCATTACTTCGGCAAATGAAAACCTTACCTAAGCATACATAAAACTAGACACCAAATAACTAGATATTTCTTTAACCTTTGTCTCATTGAAACCTCTCAATTCTTTGATAGCCAGGTTTCTTAGCTCCTCCACCAATTTGTTCAAGTCTTTGTCATTGCTTCCAGCCCTGGTTGTCATTCCTTGTATTTTTCCTGTGTACAGACCATACCTTCTCATTTTCTCTATTTCCTCTTCGTTTCCACCTCCTAATATTGCCCCGGACGCGGCTGCACATGCGTACAATGCTCCTTCGTATTTTTCACTGACACGTTCGATCTCTCCGACGTGGCATGACTCTTCATTGTCGGATTGGTGCGGGTCTACTTTGTAGTACCGTCCGTAAATCGTTCCTTGTGAACCATTGGCACGTGTGATCTCAACTATTACACGTAAAACACGATCCGAATTATTTTGGGCCGGATCATCCGATTTAGCCAACAGCTCAAGCCCAAAAGGCATCATTGCATCCCCAATCAGTAACTCTATGTTTGGGCCGTAGACATGTTGAATTTTGGGGTTGTTGGGCCTAGAGCTTTCTGTCAACGGCAGCTGCTCATGAGCGAACGAAGCTGCATACATGAGGTGAAGCGCGGATGCCGCCGGCAAAGCTAGGTCCCGGTGACCGCCGACAAGCTCACAGGCAGCTACGCACAACGCCGGCGCGGTGCTTCGCGGGGCGGCGAAAGTCAAGTGGTGCATGGGCTCGAAAACCGAGAGAGGTTCACGTACCGGAATGGCCTGCTTGAGATGGGTTTCAATGTCATCGTTTATGGAGGTCCAATAAGACTGGTTGCATGATGACAAGGTAACTTTCAAAACCCTACAAGGCAATTGCGAAGGACGAGGACGTCTGGGACTTGGCCTAGAAGGAACATGTAACATTGAGCTGCCATTGATATGGCACAAAGCTCTCGCCATGGATGAGATCGGAAAAAAAGGCTTCAAGCTTTAAAAGACTGAAGAAACGGGAAAGAAATGTGAAGAAAGGAGATTTTGGGCTTTGGTGCTATATGGTGATTGTGGAGAAAGAGAAAAGTTGGAAGTCAATTATATGATTTGAGATGTCACAATTTTCCAAGTCAGATTTTTTATGGTTGCCATTTTGGAGTAATTATTATTTGGTTTGTAGGGCATCACGCATGACACGTGTTTGACAATTAAAATTTAAAAAAATTATTTATTATTTATTTTCGATTGTTAATTAAAATTATATATTCTTTGAATACAATTATACAACTGATTTCTACTAAAAATTATTAAAAAAATTAAAGTTAAAAATGAAGACGAATGTTAGGTATGAAATGTGTTTAATTCATATTAATTCTACATGTTTAATGTATTCTAAAACCTTGCCATTAACTTTAGGTTGATATTGACCTAATTTCCACGAAAATAATATTTAATTGTACAAACCAATCATTTCTAATCGAAATAGCAATTACATGAACGAAAGGATAAGATGATCTCTCTTTAGATTAGAACGAAAATAGTCAAACCAAAGCTGGAATTTCCCATAAATAAGTTTGAGACGTCATCGATTGTGGACTTGGGACTTGGACTTTAAACCCTAAATTTTATTGGACTTTTCAAGAATGCCATTAAGCCAGTAACGACGGCCACTCGAAGGAGTTGATTAGGAAGGGGTTGATTAAAAAGTATAGGTCGTCCGCTGAGTATTAATTCAGTCATCAATTATAGTGAGTTAGACACGTAGAATGTCAAATCAATTTTGATTTTTGTAACACCCTAACTTTTAATTAGAAAAGTTCTAGGGGAAGCTCCATAGGGTGAGCTTCCCCTAAGCTACCGCGTCACATAGATTTAAATCCTTTCAACTGATCATCAGGTTGGAAAGATTTTTTTTTTTATTTTTTAATTACTTTTTATTAAAATATTTTAAAAATTAATATTGCTAATTATTAAAATATAATTTATTATTTCATAAATTATAAATTTTAATTTTTTTTTTACTAATAAACATATATATTTTATTATAAATTTAATTTTTTATTATTAAAATATAATAATTATTAATACATTCAAATAAACAACATGAAAAATTTCAAAAAAGTAATATGAAGTGATAAGTTTTACAGAGATAAAAACAAAAAAAAAATATTCCAAAAAAATAATAATAATTATTAATAAAAAATTATAATTACAATTTAACTCTACTTTTCTCTACTGATTTGCTTTTGTGTTAATGAAAAAGTTAGTTTTCTTGATGTGGAAAGAGAACCGACTCTCTTTTATATATATAAAATATATATAAATTACAAATATAAGTTATATATATTAAAAATAGTTTTTAAAAATAATAAAATATTAAAAATATTTTTTACTAAATTGTAAGCTACTATTTAAAA
>JBBYHL010000001.1:11009335-11021865 GCA_038381835.1 Adansonia madagascariensis | reverse complement strand
GACTATAACTTTCTTAGAACTTGAATGAATTTCAACTTGACCCTGGAAAACTGGCAAGCAATGGGCCAAAAGCAAACTAGAAAGGCAGCTATTGCCAGTAAATCAAATCATGAACTGTTTTTCTCAATTTTCATAAGCCCAGATTATAAACTAACCAGGCTTTTTCATAGTTCCGTTGATTAAGACAATTGTCAAACAAAGCTTTTTTTTTCTTTATTTTCTGGATGTAAAAGATTAATAATACGTGGTCTTAACTCTTAACAAGTAATTCACCTACTGAATACGGAAATGATGACATTGCAAAAGGCTAATACTGAGTCTTCAATTCCCGTCAGTTGACTCAAAAACAAGAGTTGGTAAACTGCAACATGAACCTGTTTGTTGCACCTAAAAAAACTCCTTTTTTGGGTTTCACATGGGAGGTTTCAACTTTCATTACGGAAGACTGAATGGTTGACCTTCTTGATAACTTGACTTTGTTAAAAGCCATTGTCCGATATATTAAAATAATGGAGTCAAGCCTCCCCCTCTCCCAGTCTCCCTCAAGCACCCAATCCTTCACTATCGTCATCATCTTTTCTAGAAGAGACTGACTGATGCAACTAATCAAGATCAAGGGAAAACTAGGTGCAATGTTTTGGACCGTCAGCAAGCACCATTTTTATTGTTTTGGTCCTTCATGTTTCTTATTAAGTATTTGTGTCTTATATATATCCAATGGATATGGATGCGGAGGTCAAACTCCAATAAACAAAAAAAAAAAAAAACTTTAAAAGAATTGCAAAATTATATATACCTAATTCGAGACTCATTCCAAGTCGGAGTACTTAAATCCTTTGAATATTTCTTTAATGTGCTTAATGTAATTAAATCCTTATTTTATAAAGTAAGATGATTGCCCTTCATTTTGCTAAGTACAGCAATAATGAAGTGCCATATGATTCTTGTAATTGGTGAAGGAGTTGGCCATATGCATAATTGGCTACTGAAGAATATGCTAAACATTAATTACCACTCATTTACCTAACCCATAAAGGTGAAGAGAAGCAAAAGTTGACTTCTTATCTGATCTGGCCTAAGCCTTTAAGTCTCCTATGTTCACACAATGTGTGAACAGACTTATGATTCAGTAGATGCTTCGTTCAAAACTTGATACTTTCCAAGCAGAAACCGACAAGTTGTTACCGGCTATAGTACCTTGACTCTTTATTTTTTTAAATAATTTGTGTTCGATACTTATTTAGATACAATTAAACAAGTATAATACTTCAAATAGATGAAAACAATTAAGTATATCTATATCTACTACTCCAGTCTGAGTTCGGGTAATATAGATCACCACCATGCTACTGGCCGATCACCTCTGCCTGACGCAGGAAACTATTTAAATATGAAAGATGGGATTGGAATAGAACAAGAAATTTCATTAACTGATTCAAAATTGAGATTGTCTAATACAAAAATATCATCTGTTTCGCTATCAAATGCCAAACTACCGCTAAAATCAACATTAATTTCAATAGAATTGTCTAAGAAGAAATCCTCATCTAATATTGAAATTTCAGTTTCAAGTTCTTCAAAAGACTCCATGAATGACACATTTGCAAATGAAAAATCATCTTCTACTATGATGTCGCTGTCATAAGAAGAACTTTCATTGTTGTCTTCAATGTCACTGCTTCTAACTGTGATCCAATCTTCACTCCATGTCCAATCGGAGGCACTGGAAGCTGGTGACAGGGTTGCTTGAAGCAATTTCTTGATCCTGTCGGTCGGAGAAATTAAGGAAATCTGTTTAGGAATCAAATTCTTAGGACTTTCCACATCGATATCAAGGGAATCCCAGAAACCTTGATTCAACACAGAATTCGGAGAATTCATGGTAGGTTCTTTTACTTCCTCCAAAAGGGTATCTGATTCTTCCAAAAATGGATGTTGAAGCAATTCTTTAGCTGTCCATCTGTCTTTCAAATCCCTTCTCAAACACTTTCCCAGAAAATCCTTACCTTTCTCGGATAACCACCATGGAATCTCAGGTACATCGCCTGAAAATCCAATCTTATGAAGGGCTGACACTGGATCATTCAGCTCCGGCCATGGTGAATGCCCGGTGCTCATCTCTATAATTGTACATCCAAGAGCCCATATATCAGCTTCAAAGCCCTGCTCCTCTCCACGTGCCACCTCCGGTGCCATGAAAGCCGGTGTACCGGAAATTGCTGACTTGTCAAAACCTTCGTTTTCACCAACTTGTCCCATCAATTTAGCGCAACCAAGATCAGCAATCTTCACACCTTCTTCACCTATCAAAATATTTTGGCTCTTGATGTCACAATGTGCTACCCCATTAACATGAAGATAACTCAAACCTTGTAAAATCTGCTGAGCATACAATCTAACTTTCTCTTCCCCCAATCTTCCCCCAACCCTTTGAATCTCCTCGAAAAGCGTGCCGCGGGCGACATACTCCATGCAAAGATTGTACATAGGCTTGTCATTTGCTTCGTTTCTAACATCATAGCCTATGTACTTGACAACACGAGGACAGCTTAATTTGGACAAGAGATAATTCTCTCTTTGTAAGATCATAGAGTGACACAACCCGGTAGACTTGACGGCGAAAACCTCGCCAGAAGGGATTGCAGTGGCTAGGAACACCGTGGCGGTGGCGCCATGACCTATGGCAGGTCCTCTAATCCACTCCATTACAGGAAAAAAAAAAAAAAAACCAAGAAACAAAGAAAGAAAAAGGGTATAATATTGGTGCTATGGTATGTAAGAAAATCTATATATGTATATATATATAAGCTTTGGGGATGCCTTTGGTTTTGGTGACTTAATCCAAACTACGAAGCATATGCAACAACCAAGGAAAGATTCTTAAATGACAAAAATATCTTTCCTACATTGTTAGACGTGGTGTATTTTTTTTTTTTGAGTTCATAGAGCAAGAATGTACCACGTGGCAAGATGTGAGTGTCTTGTTTGACAGCTCTGACCGCCTATGGACGGCGTCACCGCGGTTGCGTAGGTAAACCTTGTAAGAAAGCCATTCACATGAGAACACATGAGCACGTGCCCGAGACTGCGGGGTGTTAATTACAATATTATTATTGGATTAAAACTAATCTTTTTTTAATTAGAGGTTTGTGTGTCTTTTTTTTTGTTTTTTGCGGCGAAAAGATGATTTAATCTAAACTTAATTAACAGTGTGAAACCCAATTGGAAATTTTTTTAATTATAATTTTGCTTAGCTTAATTTGCAAGCTGTAACCGTATAAGGGAGTGGGAAAGGGGAAGAGCACTTTTGCTTACAATTGATGCCAAAGGATAACGAAAGGGTAGTCAATTATATTTTACTATAACCTTTTTTTTTTTGGCTTAATTTGACAGGCTTGAATGTGAATACATGCATGAATCATAAATCTATTATGTTATTTTTTGTTTCTTAAGTAACTTATGTAACTGTTTTAAATCATGCTAAAAGAGCATGTATCAATCATTATTTAAAAAAAAATTAAATTAATAAGTTTTTTAGTTAAATTAATAAACGGGTCAGATTATTTATCTAATTCAATGTTTGAGATAAGATTTTTATAAATAATATTGATAAAATGAGTTTTTTAATTAGATTGAGCTTGGATAAGTAATTTTTTTTATTATTATTTATGCCTTAATTGAAACAACTCATGGATACCCATATTTTTAGTGGAAGGGATGGGTCTATTAAATTGTAAGGAAAATTCAATGTAAAAGGTTTTAACACTGTAAACTTTGCAAAGTGTTTGCAAGTTTTATGACTACTTTGCACAACTACTATTTTTGGGTAATTTAAACACATTGGAGATGTAGCAAACTGTCAACTCTTTTTGTGAGTGCACTAAGTTATCGGCTAAAACGTGTAATCCTTTAGGCGCAAGGAAGGAGAAATTGAAAATAATGTTTTTTTTTCCTTACGACGGAAGCTGCTATTGAAAATAAAAAAAAAATATATCATAAATATTAAAATTTAAATTTTAAATTATTAAATATTACCTTTTAAAAGTATTAGACTACACGAAGATATGTGTTTCACATCTGTTCTTTGCAATGTGAAATCAACAAAACCCTTTTTTTGGCCTAAAGGCTAAAACATGTTGATGCTCCAATGGCGGCAATCAAAATGCAGAGTTGGCCAATTGATTGGAGGAATCAAAGCAAAAGTAAATAAGCCAGCAAAAGAGGTTGCAACCAACATAAAAATAAATAAATAAATAAAAGTTCAAAAGATCACACCCTGTTTTGTTTTTTGTTTTTTTGTTTTTTTTTACAAACTCTGCAAAGTAGGATTGAGTCAGGACTTGATGATTGTAATCAGGTGTTGGAAATTTTTAAGAAATCGGATAAAAAATTTGAGTGAACTTGAAGCAATTCCAAACGATGAAAGGTAACTTTTTTTGTCCCTTGAAATCCCATTTGTAATTCGAACTCAAATTTCGTTTTCAAGTTTTAATCGCTCGCCACTTTTTTGATTGAGAAATGGTGGGAGGGTCTGTTTTTAGGGCTCTTTTCAGCTTGTCGGTGCTGATCTTTGTTTACTGACTGTAGCTCTAAGCCTTTAAAAGCTCACCCTTTACAGCTAAGTTCACCAGGTGACCACATGATTTTAGGATCCACTTACTTTTGATCTGAATTTGGCAGATGCCAACATTACCACTTCCACTCTACCTCTCTTTTTTTTTTAGTCACTTTCTTATCTCTTAAATCTTAATTTAATTGCATCCAACATTTGACTTCAACCTATGGATAACGTCTTCGACAAAATTTCTAATAATCTAAATTAATTCATAAATTATTATTTAATAATAAAAAAATATTTTATATAAATTTAATTATAAAATATATAAATATAAATTTTTTATATTTTAATATTATTTAAATAATAAATAAATTATTAGATCGATTAAACATAATTTTATTTGGGTTTAAAGAAAAAATTTTAAACCAGTTTTTAACTCAATTTATGGGCAAATTTAAAGTTAACTTATTAAAAAATACATTGTTCTCTCACTTAGTATCAATTGCACTCCAACATTTAATTCAACAATAACAAATGATGATTATTTTACTTAAAAAGTAAACATGGTATCACCCATTCCCAATAAAAAAAATTAAAAAAAAAAAACCCATTAGTTTTACTTTGTTGCTTAATGATTAGGAAAATTGATTGTGCATTGAACATGGTTCATTACCTACAATGAAATATTTTATCCACAATTTTTCAGATGAATTGTTTTTAGTTTAATTGTGACCTACTTTTCTAATTATTTTTATTTCAGACTCGCTGGCTGTATAAATTCCATTTCCATGACAGTTGTATTCAGATCTCCAGCACTCACAGATTAATACTGACAGCTTCACATCCAAAAACCTTATCCAACATTTTGCTAATCATTGTTCCAATCAATGTAATCATTGTTTACGATTGAATTGTATTTTATATGTTTGGAATTATAAAAACCTATTTAGTTTTTCCTAGAGCCAAAAAAAACCCTAAAAGTTTATTCAATTCGTTTGAATCTAAACCTAATTCAATAATTTGAGCATACTGAACGCAAACCCAACAATCTAAACTAAATTAATTTAAATATAAAAAGATTCAAACTTAAATCAAATAAAATTTTTAAATCTAATTGCGCTGTCTAATTGCTACCTTTAATTTTTTTCCTCATAACAGATCTCAAATTTTCTATTTTCCAGCTACAGACCCAACAGAACTGGCCAGCAATCATATGGGTTCATTAAGTGAACATCAAAATCCCACATAAATTCATCCTTTCATCATGCCAGCTATCTATTTTAGTACACTTAGCAGGAAAACATACCGTAACTAACAGATAAATGCCTGACTGCAATAACTTCAATGGAATAGCCAGTTCTACACTTTGTTTTTAGGATTTTAAAGATGAGTGTTGAATATCATTATATATTCTACGAAGATATGCTTTATTTTTTCTCAATTTTTTCATATGTGACTGTTTAACGTGACTTTTTTTTTACTTAAAAAAGTTATTATGAAGCTTTTAGAAAAATACAAACTTTAAAAAATAAAATTATTTAATAATTTTAATTTTATAAACTCTTTCTTTATAAATATTGAATTATATTTTAATGAATGAAAATATTTTTGAATGAAAATAAAAATTATAAAAAAACACTTAACTTATTTTTAAAAAACTCATATTTTTAGCTCTTTCTTAAGCTTTTTTTTTATTTTATTCATTAAAAATAAACCAACTTTTTTTTTTCTTTTTAAAGTGCTTTTAAAAAAACCTGTTTAGCATAACTTCTACTAAACAAAATAAAAAAAAACAAACCCTATATTTGAAGGATTGCATCTCTACATCCATTTGAATCGAAATAAAATAAAGTCTATCAATGATAACAAGTACAACGTCATCAACTTGCAGGCCTCAAATCCGGCAATATTGAGCACTCAATTGAGTTGAGAAGTGCATAAATGATCAAGCATGCCTAAAGATTTACCTGGAGCAACGTATTTTTCAAACAAGTAACAGGAACTTCAACATTCCGGGTTCAAGTGACCACGAAAGTCATCTTCGTTCTGACAAAAGCTAAAATTCAATTGCACCATTATGCTATTATATGTAAAGAGACAGGAACGGATCTTGTGAAATTCTTTCTTAATCAAAGTGCATCACAAGAAACAATCCGGAGAAAATCGCAGTTCATGTTGCCCAAATATTTACATGCAATTATCATTTGATACTTAATCCCAACATTTTAAGAGTACAGCTAAGGTGTTCAAATGAAGAAAAGGTTCGCTTATGCAGCCTCAGCAAATCCAACTTGCATGTTTCCATAGTCAAATACCGTATGGAACTGGCCCATAAAGATGTCGCCCAGGATCCTGTATATCAATAAATACTAGTATGATTATCATAGTATTGAATATTTGCCAGCTTAAAAGCAAACATTTAATATGAACATGGGTTAATCATAGACAGCATGATTATCCTGGATGTATACGTGGGCAAGTGAAAAGAATACCAGAGAGGTCCACGAGGAGGTGGTACATCCACAGCAGTAAATCCACTCATGCATTGAGCTGCATTTCTGTCACCCACTTTCAAGATATACTGATTCCCATCGTCAAAAAAAAAAAAAGAGGTCAAGAACAAAGAAAGAATCACTGAATACTAATATGCCATCGCAACCAAGTCAGCAGAAATCGAATTCATTACTTAGACCTCTCTAAACCCATTTAGGCATATAATTATTGATATCCACGATGGTAAAAGTTAAAGGAGGTAAAATAACGACAACCACGATGATCATGAATCATTTCGAAGGAAAAGATTAAAATACCTTAACACAAATTCAGCATAGTATATCATACCTGCTCAGGACTGAGCTCAAATATCCTTCCACCAATTGTGAAGGAGATGTTAGGCATAGAAGATAGATTGTTACAGTCAACAGCTGATTCTTCCATCGGACTAGGCAACCGATCACAGAGCTGCAATTATCAATTTGGTAAAACATAAGCCACTAAATGAGCTTGCTGAAATGTACCCAAAGGTTGTTGAAGGGGAAGCTTATTCACCTCATTGACATAATCAAGTATTTGATCCTGTGTCTGGTTTTGCTTAAGCTGGTTTTGCATCCATATAACTGCCATCTCACAGGTAGAACACATTGCATCACGTAAACTGCCAGAGGCTTTTCCAGCATTCTTATTCACAATGCTTTCAATCCCCATACTGAACACGAGAAAATTACAAAATCAATGAAGCAACGGAAAACATTCATTCAGACATATACAGATATTTCTAGCTAACTGCTTCGCATAAAAATTTCTAAGCTAACTGATTTCAGTTAAAGTGAATTTCACTCTAGATAAGATACAGGGGGAAAATAGAAAGATTTGTGTACAACCTTACACCCTGAGTTCCATCAAATGCGCACAAACCTATTTGTGAGCAAATTTTCATCGGTTTGTCCTGTCAATGCAGAATAATAAATACAATAATTAGGAAGTCCAGCAAGAAAATACCAGATCTTGCTCCAACCATCTCCAGATACCACATAGTTACATCACAATAAAAGCATGTTAAAACAGATCATATACCTTTGCCAATAGCATGTCAAGTATCTTATCTCCATATTGGGAAACTAAAGACTTGCATTCTTGACTTACAACCCCTGATGCTCCAATAGCATGATTGACTTGAGCAATAATAGCCTGAAAACATAGCATAAGAAACAATCACCAACAAAAGACTAGGACTATCAATCCATTTTGGCGGTAAATAGGCGATGCATGCACAGGGTCAATGAAATGATTTTTATTAGCACTCTGCCAAGCACTTATAATCGGATTGTTCTACTAATTATCAAGGTAACATACCAGGGGCCCTCAATGTTTGCTCTTACTATGGCAATTTCACTAGAGGGATAAGCCGAAATAAGCATCTCATAAGACGGAAAACAACCTTAGGGGTTCTGGAGTGAAGCCTAAGGACTAACAAACAATACCAACATCCTAATAAGGAAGGAACAAATATTGTCACATCGACCATTAATAGTTCAAATACATCCAGAGATTTGTTTGGAGAAAGGATAGGATCGAAGTTGAAGAATCAAAAAATTTATCCTACCGAAGCCCTTCATTGGGCAAAGCCAGACCTTATTTGAGTTTGAATACGCTCAGGAGCGCCACTATATGCTTAGAAGTGTTAGTTAAAGGACAGATTCGCCCATGGGCATAATGATACATCCAATATTACCATGAGAAACCATAATACAACAGACAAAACATGGTTTACAACAACTTGCTCCACAAGCATGCATACATGCAAAGATAGAGACAAATTAATACACACCGTAGGACCAGTCAACAAAGAAGTTCCGGAATCAGCAATAGCACTGCAGCCACTGGCACAAAATCCTGTAAAATTAATAAGAAAGCAAGGAAATCAATAAAAGACTACACAATATTTGCATGTCCCTTACCAATTATCTTTAGCCTGTTAAGCATGGTATCATGAAACGGGATTGCCTATTATTTTCATAAGATAACTTCGAGGACAATTTCTCACCAGTTGTTTGGTTACCAATCAGGAAATCACCCATTTCAAACTGCAGACCCCAAGAAACAACAGCATTATAAAATGAAAACGTGCAGTAAAATATATTATATAAAAACACAAGGAATGCTTAAAATCCTAACCTGCCAGTATCCTTTCCGTGTTATAGGAACATAAGTGTGATCCCCCTTGAAATGTTTTGGATCCATCCCACCAAAAACCACTTCCCCACCTAAATCATCCTCAGGATTGCGGTTAAACCAAAATGAAAAAACTGGTTCCTTAACAAGTCCTTGATTGACCATATTGTACCTGGAGCACTTACAGAATCAAAATCCAAAGCAGTGGCAGTTGTATCCTTAATTCTTACACTATAAAGATCTTATGCCAATTAAACTGAAACAAACAGCGCATAGAAACATAAAAGAGGCTATTGCTTACCACACAGGCACAGCATTTCCCACTGAAATCTCTTGGAATCCAAGACCAAGTATACCATCAAACTTGGCAAACAAAAATGTTAAGCTGGGCTCACTTGTTGCTTCAATAAATTCCTAAACAGATAAAGAAGGAAAAGCAACCTACTGAGAAACATGGACCATCAGCAACAGCCATGCCGATGATTACAGCACAAAAACATAAATAATAAATAACTTATTGAAGATACCTGATTTTTAACTACAAGATCGCCAACTGTTACATGGTCCTCACTGAAGAATCCAGAAATAGATCCAGTGCCATATTGAATATCTGCTGGTTTACCTGCAAGTGGACTCATTTAAAAGAAAACATATAGGCATCTACTTCATTATCCTCACTTTGATTGAAATAAACAATGGCACTTCTTTTAATATCCTTCCAGGCATCATTATCCAAGTTTATCCAGTCTAAAGCACAATATAACTGGTTATGCATAACAACAAACAGACATGAGTTTTCCAATTGCAGGAGATGATGTTTATATATAAAAAACAAAAAACCAGTTAAAAGAATGCAAAAGGAAAAGTATAATAATACCCATATCCAACTACTAAATTTGCTCTCAATGGCACTTATAGATTGATCAAAAGACAACAAACGGTTTATGAATGGAAAGAAAATCATAATAAGAAGACAGATTTCAGGAATGCCAGAATGAACCAAGAAGCAGAAACAAACCATTAGCCTTGTAGGTACTTGAACGGCTTGATTTATAGCTTGAATGGAAATAGCAAGTTATCTGCACCCAAACACCAGCAAAAAAATGTAAGAAATATTCCAAATTTACACAAGTCCAATCCTTAAGTACTCCAATATCGATTTAAGGAATAAAACTCACCGAGAAATAACACTTAGACGAAGGCACCCACAAATTAGAACTACCAGTGTCAAATATCACAGTGAAGTTCTGCGGAGGTGTGCCAATACCAATCTCACCAAAGTACTGAGCATCCATGTAGTTCTTTAGTGCCACAATATCAATATCCTCTGATTCCTGTAAGTTTCCTTGAAGATGATACTTTCTGAAAGAAGCTCTTACTGCTTCTCCCTCCTTGGAATCAAAGCGGGCAGCTAACAGATTGTTTTGATCAAACTTTCTCCTTTTTAGTCCAATTCTAACCAATCTGTCATGGGGTGTGGAAAAGACAACAGGAAACAGAAGAAAACAAAGAAAAAGAGCAAAGATAGTAGTTTTAGCTATTGTCCCCATTCTGATCACTGCAAGTCTGCAACTGAAAGGCAACGTAACAAAGATTTTTGTCAGATACGATTAGATCTATTAGTGGCAAGCTGAAAGAAAAAAAAAGATATCAAGACACATCTAGAAATAGTATTTTCACATACAGCTACCACATCAGCTACTTTTCTCCTACACAGGGATAAAAGCCATCCCTAGTTCACCTAAGTCTAAAATGCCCCCAAAGAGTAAATAGATCTGCTAAATTTTTGTGACATCATGTCCATTCCACGCTTTTTATGATTGAATTTTCATATCACATCTTTTGTTGCTGAAAACACAGCACAGATATACATAAACACATCTACAACTTAAATAGTTATTATTAGTATTATTATTATTATTATTATTAAGGTCAAAATAGTTTGATTCAAACTAAGAGGAATCTTAATTAAAGACAAATGGTTACTCTACACAAATTAATTGAAAATAAATAGTTTTACCTGGTGCCAAACACTGAAAAATTCCCAAAATTTCATGTTTGGTTCCCGGGAAAATGGTGAAAATAAATATGCATCTACTTAAAACTTGAAAACAAGATCGTGAACTTAATTAAATTAAACATTGAGATCAAAACGGATCTCAATCAAAGTCAACTAGTTAACCTTCACTTTTCTCAGGTTCCAAACACAGAAAATCCCACAATATCTCACCAACCAGACAGAAAAAAAGTACAAAATTACTATAAACTTAAACGGATAAACCGAACTTCCAATTTTACATGGCCAAATCAAAACTAATATCAATCAAAGTAAAAAGTAGACCTTCACTCAAAAACCTTTTTCCAGGAAATTGCAATTTTCTACGATCCCAATCCCTAAATTTCGCAAAATATTCCTACCAGAAAAAGCAAAATTACTACCAACAAATATAAAAACTCATTTAAAAAAAGTAATCAAAACACATACAATAACATAGATTAGAGAAAAGTAAAGATAAATTACATAATAAATTAAGATTCAAAATTAAAAAAAAAAAAGAAAAAACTTACATTTTTTTTTATGATTTCAACTTTCAAGAAGATCAAGCTGAGCAGAAAAATAAAGTTCGAAGAAAGAAGGACGCACATTTTAAATTCCACCTGGGAGTGTTGAATTAGCGGGCTTCTTGGAAAATCATGGCCGTACACGTGGACATGATTAGTTGTGATTATGTTTTTAAATATATTTGCTTCTTTTCTTATTGAGAAAGAAATTGAGGTTGTAATCCAGTTCGGATGAGTGTGCGAGGATAGTGACATCGTGAACCAAACGGAACCGTTGATTTTCTGATTAGCGGTTTGGAAGAAAGTGAGAAAGTTTGGAGGGTAGTTTAAGATGACAGATCAAGCAACACTGCAAATTAATAAAGAGGATAACATTTTCCGGATTTTCCTCGATAATTTATTTTGGGTCCTTGAATTGATTATTGCTTTTGTTGTTTCTTCGCAACGATGATTGGATCCTACATTATGGCCCCCAAACATAATAAATGGGTCAAATCGAAGATGCTTTGAATAATTGATTATTTCGTAAAAAAAAATATTTACAATTAAGTATTAAATATTAAAAAATTATAATTAAATAAAATTTCGTGTGTTTGAATTTAGTTTTCAATATTTTTATTCAAAATTTGATTAATGAACTAATTTATTTAAAATTGATTTAATAATTATTATTAGAGGATTAAGCTTTGAAATTATAATTTTCTTAGCTTCGTTGATATTAATTTGTTCATTAAATTAT
>JBBYHL010000001.1:10976172-10996003 GCA_038381835.1 Adansonia madagascariensis | reverse complement strand
CTGTTCTTTACCACCTCTACTTATTAGGCATTAGCTGTCCAAATAAACTTAATTAAAAGCAATTATTAATTAGTTACAACTTGTTCAACGTGACAAGAACACTTTTGATTAGCTAAATACACTTAAATTAAACCATTAATACAAGCCTAAATTAAAAAAAAATTAATGCAGCTGATTGGGATTAAACCTAGTTTCCATGCGCAAAAGGTATAGTACCATGTCTCCCCATGTCAATGCCCAAAATTGACCATAATTTACTCATGTACCTAATCTTCTTGTCCTTAACTATATGAGTTATTTTTTGACCATAATTTACTCATAGAGCTCATCCTTTACGTCCATAATTTACTTATATTAGAAAAATATAGAAGTAAAGTAATTTAATTTAACCTTGAGCCCGAAAAAGTTGGCATCAGTTGATTTTTTTATAAATTGTTTTTGACAAACATTAAGAAGATTGATTGAATACACGTGAAAAAATGAATTCGATTTTATGATTAACTTGAAAAAAAAAATTAAAACTAGCATTACCTCAATCCTCAATAATATTATATTCATAACATTAATTTGAGTATAAAGAGTAGTTTTGCAGGTTTAGGGTTGTTATTTGTACGTTATAAATAGATAGAGGCATATGCAAAAATAAATAAATAAGTAAATGAAAATGAAGTCATAGGCCTTTGCTAATTGCTACACGAAAGTTACTAATTTGTAGTAAATAATGATAATTGAGTTGAGAAAACAATGGGAAATTATAGCCAAAGTCTAACTTCAACTTACGTTTGCAAGGCCAAGATTTTCTTTGCTTCTTTCTTGGAATGCATGGCTCCATTGGAAGATAATTGACATCGACTTCTTTGTTTTCTTCTATTTTATATTTTATATATTTTTTTTCAAAATCCCATTACTCTTACTATCTTAATAAAGATTTCGATAAAAAAATCATAGCCTGAATCGATCTAGAAGACACGTTTTTTTAATTATTTAAAAAAAAGAAGAAGATTAAACCTAAACAAAATTTAAGAATATCGCTAATCGTAACCAAAAATACATATATTATCTTAAGAAATCAAATTAAAATTAAAGACAATCTAGTTATATATCAATATGCAATGCAACATGATATATATATATATATATATATATATATGATCAAAAGAGGTCTAATTTTCATTATTTTCTTTTCCTTTGAAGTTTCCTTTATGATTTTGTTTTTGCATACTATTTTTTCCAAGATCCAAAATGTGAATAACATGGTTTCCACCAAATTGGAAAATTGAGATATAGGATTAGGTAAACGTTTTTTTCCATTCGAGTACTTTCAACCATCTCCTATACTTAAAACTATAATTGAAACGAAGATACAAATTGAGTCTTGTAATTACTTTTAATAATTGTGCAGGAGTTTTTTTTTTTTTTTTTCTCTTTACAAGAAAAGTTATAGTCTAGAGATAAAAGAAAAGGAGAAGCTACAAGTTTTAAGATCCAACCCTAACTTTTTACATTATCTACCTCTTAAAAGATGCAAGGACTAAACCAAGATTTCTTAATTAAAATAAAAATCATGATAAATGTGATAAGAACAACTACTTCAAAATTATTATATAATATAAATCATGTTGGGTATCTTATATGACTTTGACTATGTCACCAGGCCATCATATACATGTTGTTTTCAAATAAAATCAAACAAATTTAGCTGCTTCTATTTGCTATCTAATTTGTTTTAAAATTTAAGTAATATATTATTTATAGTTTAATTCAGTCAACAATTGTAAAATTAAGGATTGGAAATGAAAATATTAATTAAAACTGGACTGAAATTATTTTTATTCAACGTGGCAATCTTTGTGCCGACCTATAACGTAGAAAAATGTTAGGTTGAAATTTTGGATAAATAAGATAAACATTGGCTAAAGTAAAAGAAAAGACAAAATCCCATTTCTCTAAAATTGTTTGATTAGGAAAATGGATTCAACTATCAATCTTTGATGCTGAAATTGGTATAGTCCAATGTTTGCATTTGACCAATAAAACAAAGAAAAAAAAAACTAAAGGGGTCTCTAAAGTTTCAATAACATTTTAGGGTTTTTTTTTTTTAATGTATTGTTTGTGTTGAATAAAAAATGTATTTCAAGTCATTGGTAAAACTTTTAAATTTCATCAGCAGAATTAAGGGAATGATATATACATATATATACACACACATATTTACTTCATTAAAAATTCAATAATAGAATATATATATATATATATATATATAGTTTTGTGTCTTCTCAAAAGTATATAAATATTAGCAATGTCAAATTAATTATGGGTTTTCGAACTTTTTGTTGAATGTGTAAAATCATTCCCATAAATTTGCAATTTATTTATTGTAAAATGATTGTGTGAACAAGAAAAATTGAAAACAAGTGACAATTCTTCTCCCAATTTGTGGCAAAGTAAATAACCAAATTCATTTGTAAACCTATGCCTGGCTTGCAATTTACATTCCTAAGATCATAGCTTAACCAAATTTCTTAGGCTATCTGTGAAAAGATGTGATTTCTACTTTTTTTTTTCTTTTGTCTTGGCTTGACAGCTATGCCATTTGACAATGAAAAGAATTATTCTATTTCTCAAAATTCAAAGCCAGATTGCTATTCATTTTGAAGCTTTCTTCGTGCTAAAACCAAATAATAATAATAATAATAATAATAATATTATTATTATTATTATTATTAATTATTTATAAATTAATAGTTAGATAAAAAATTGTTAGTTGAAATCACTTCTTTTCTTCCATCTCCACCTTACTTGAGAAGTTAGATTCTGATTTTTCTCACTAATGATATATTAATATAAATTGAGTCTGCACTAATGTGGTTCAATTCTATTATGAAAATTGAAAAAAAAAAAATAAAGGTTTGATAAAGTCAAGCCCATTTCCCCAATAGTTGGGAATTTGACTTTTTTCTTAGTTATCCATTTTTTTTTTTCTTTCTCACAGGAAGTTGCAGTTTGATTTGTAGTTTCTTCAAAAAGGGTTGCAGTGCGAAGATGGAAAGATGGAGGATAATTTATATTTTAAGTTATTAAATTTAGTATTAATTTTATTTAAATAAAAATAGTAGTATTAATTTTTATTTAAATCATAAATATTTAATTTTAGTAAATTACATTATCGAACTTTTATTCTTAAAAAAATTAAGTCACTCGAGGTAACGTCATTAATTAATTCCAACATAGAAGCTAGCTTAATATGTATATATGACTTATTTTGTATATCTCATCAAGATAATATTTGGGTAAAAATAAGTCACGCATGCAAACTAAGTTGATTTTTTCATTAGAATTACTTAACGAAGTTATCATGACTTAATTTGTTAATAATAAAAATTCAATAATGTAATTTGATAAAATTAAATATTTGTAACTTACATGAAAGTTAATACTAAATTCAATATATAAATTACCCAAAGAATAGATTTGGAATAGTGTTATTAAAATCGCAAATTCACTAAATAGTGGCATGGATTAATTTGTGACCATTTCACTTATAATTTTTTTTTCTTACAATCTTACAATTATCCAATCATAATACAAAATTATATAAAACTTTACTGCTTTAAACCATAGATTTAACTTAATATTTTTGTGAGTCTTACACAATTTCAAATTGTGATTAATTAATATGTTTCTGACTAATTTATATTTTTTTTTCTTCGGCTAATATTGTGGAGCACCTGTACTACAACGGGAGAATATAAAAAAAAAAAATAGTATTTTGCTTTAGCAAACAGAAGAAATTTTTTTTTTTAATCTACAAGAGGATAGTGAATTTAGTAAGGGTAAAAGTTCGCATTACTTGTCAACTTGAATTTAAATAAAATTTTGAATGAATTAAATTGAAGGGAAAAAATGTGACTTTTAGAATAGCTCAAAGAGGAAATTAAACTCGGAGAGAGTTCGAGAATATATTTTTATTTTGTTATAAAAAATTAGTTCCCATATAAAGTATTTTAAGAAAATGGTGTTTGTTTTGTATTTCTTGAAGAAACAAAATCCTAAGAGAATATAAGATTTGTTAAAAATCAGCATAAGCTTCAATCCATTGCTTACTACCATCTGGATTAATATTGAATTACTCCTCATAAAAATCATGGAAAGAAAAAAAGGATTACATCTTTTCTAAAACTCCACTTATTGATTAAGATTCCTTCCAAGTAATATGACTTCTGATTAAAGACCCAGAAAGAGAAAAAAATTTATAGTTGGAACAGCCACTCATCTATTAATATATGGGAAATAATTTGTTAGATGTTTGCTGTAAGCAATATATATATATATAGCAACTAGAAAGCAAGGTTGTGTTGCTAATTACAAGGTCGCCATCAGCATGGCTCGAACCTTGGCTCTTAAATCATTGGAAACCGTGGTGGTTTCAGAGGGCAGAGATGGAGCCCTTACCTTTGCATCTGGTTTTGATATATCCACGGAAGCTTCCCGACTAGCACCATTGCCCTCACTCAATTTGGATTGATCTGATTTTCCACAAATCTCTCCTTCCTCCAGTTCCACTTCTCTTCCTGGGTGAGAGCGCTTCCTTCGATGGCGGTACTCATCATCGGAGGAGCTATGATGATGCTTATGCCGACGCCGAGGGCAATGTTGATCCTCTTCCTCGGAGGACCCATCATGCTTGTGACGATGTCTGGAGCATCGATGCTCATTCTCAGAGGAGTCATCATGGCCATTTCCAAATCTTGACCTCCAATGTTCTGAAGAGCTACTTTGCTTCCGTCTGCATCGAGAATGATGATCGTCACTGTCTGAGTAATCTGACTTATGACCCCGTTCATCATCAGAGCTACTATCATGGTTACGCCGATGTCGAGAATCTCTATCTTTTGAAGATGAATGCCTTTTCCTGTGCTTGCGTCTATCTCTGCTACGATGTGAAGAGTGAGATCGTCGCTTTTTACCCAAGTGTTCGTCCCTACCTTTCTCTTCTTCCTCCTCCCCCTCCTTATCGCTATCCTCTTCATGTCTTTTTGATCTCGAACGGTACTTCCTCTTCGATCGCAATTCATTATGATCAATAACAGAAGTATTAACATCCAATGCACCCGAGCTGCCTTCCCTTTCTTTTCTGAAAAGACTTCCACCCTCCACACCTGAACCAGAAACCACCGACTCTGGTGGTTCAGCAGATAAACCACGTGACGATTCAGTTTTAAGTGGTGCAGCACCAGCTTTTAACATGGCTGCAAACATCTTTGCCCGTTTCAATCTCTCAGCTTTCAACTTCTCTTCTTTTGTCAAACATGCCTCAGAGGAATCAGCCTCACTCGCAGCTGCAACAGCTGCGGTCTTTGCAATAGCATTGGCAACAGGACCAGAAACACTTGACTCCCCTTTCTGCCCTGGCTTCTGGCCAGAACTCTGAGGCTGAGAGGAAACGAGACTACCAAAACTTGGTGCACGCCCACCCTCACTACCGGGGGCCTGGCTGCTACCGTTTAATGATATCTTTGAAAGAATTTGTAAATTTGGATTCTTAATGCCTCTGGTGGCAGCCTGAAGAATAGCAGCAGCTGCATCCACACTAACTCCAATTTGCGGCTGGGTAGCTTTGGAGGGGGGATCTTGTCCATCCTTCTTTGATTTGTTGATTATCATTTTAAACTTCTCCTTCCTATCAGAATCATGCGGTATGTCAGATCCAACAGACAGAGCATCAGTTTCTCGGGATGGAGCAGCTTTCTTCTCTACCCCAAGGCCGGATGAATCATGCTTCTCAGAAATAAATACTTTACCAGGTAACTTTGACTGCAAACAACGGGGAATCTAACATCAGCAGAAGAGTGACAAAATATTGTAGCTCAGCATTGAATATAGAACCAAAGAATTTGCCTTCAGGATCTAATCAGAGGTCAATCACAACATCTGATGTGAATGAATATGAACTATCAAACCAATTATTAAGAACAAAAAAGAAAATAGACAGAAAATAAAGGGATATTCAATGCATAGATGTGGGAAACAACATTTTGGGACAAATGGGGACATGCGGAAAAATAAAATGTTCCAAATCACATTCACCTGTTTTATCCCATGCCAAGCCAGAATTAAATAAATCTGTCTTACTAAAAAGAATCTCACAAGAAACAGAAACGTTATGCAGAACATTGAAAAGTGGTAACGTACCTTTTCAGCATTTTGAAGAACCTTCAGATAATAAGGATGATATAGATTGGATGGCAACAGGAATGGAAACCTCCCATGCTTAACATCTTGTTCAACCAGAACTGTTTCAAACTGTCTACCATTTTTCAGGATGAACTCAACAATCTTATCAACCACTCTCTTTAAATTATATGGAGGCTCTACAACAGGTAATTCAACCTTCGATGTGGGTGGCAAAGAACATGTGGGTAGCAAAGAAGAAGCACGTGATTTCTCAGCAGCAGGAGCATCACTTCCTTTCTTCGGCCCAGTTGTTCCAGCCTTAACTGTTGTTATTGAAAGGTTTCTTTTTATCAGAGAAGCCTTTTCCTTTAGAGGAGCTGCCGAATGCTTTGTTACTGTCTCATCTTTCCCATTGACACTTAAAGAAGTTTCTTTCTGCTTTGGTCCATCAGTTGACGTTTCATTAGTAGCAACTCCAGATTCCACAGATTCCTTTCTCTTAATTTCAGTAGCATTCTCCATCAAACCATCCTCATCTTCTCCAGAACCATATACAGTACCAAGCAATGATAATGCACCACCTCCTCCAGCACTTCCCTCCCGACCAAGTGCACTGTCAGCTTTGCTCCCTTCATCGGCAGATTTGCCACTCAAAAATTCTTGGTGATCAACAAGAAATCTAAAGTATGGGTGAAGAGGATGATCAGGCATCAAGAAGCCAAATGTTGGGTTGTCTCCCTGTTTGACCCTCAAAACAATCTCTGATTGTCCACCATGTCTGCTTACAAATATAGCTGTCCTTGCCATGATCTGATGTACTTTCTCTGTAGGAGGCTGAAGAAAAGACAGAAAAAGAAAGAAGATTTCAAGTCAATAACGAATTTAAGAATTGCAAAGTCCCAAGAGTGTTTGAAAACTTACTAAAAACCCTAAGGAACCAAAAAAATGAAAAAAGAAAACCACAGAATCTCACATATATTCAGATAAGCACAAAGATCAAGAAACAGAACTCCTAGCAGGATATGTATCATCCCATTTGCTCAAGTGAATAAGATTCCTGAAAGTAACGAATTTTTATCATTCTAATCCCACCTGCATGCCCCCTTGTCATGACATCAAAAGGAAACAAGAACTGCATCAGCACTCCGAGCATCTGAAACTTGGACATTGTAAGCCTTAGAATAACACATGCACCTTACTCAACTATCACACAGCCACATTGGATAAGTATCAAACAAACAATTATATCTAGATTATACAAAAAGATGATAAGCATGTACTTACTAGGCATTGAAGTAAGCTTTCAGGCACAGGAAAAGGTGGCAGAAAACTAGATTCTGCATCAGTGTCCTTTTGCTCATTGGGTTCACCAGTGTTTCCATATGAAAAGGGAACAGCATTATAGCCACCAGCACCAACCGCAGGTTCCATGGTATTATCTCCATCTAGAAGCAAGATAAAACAGAATCAATATTGTTTCTAGGTAAAACAGCCATCATGCAACTATGCTTTTAGAAACATATAGAAAACAGCACCAACAACAAACACAAAAAGCATTAGCTAGGATTTGCTAGAGTAAGGTAGTAACTTTCTTACTTGTCTCTCTGAAACATGAAACTGTTGCAAACTAGATTCCTTCCTGCAACCTTGGAAAAGCAGTACAAAATATACAATGTCCATACAAACTAGAAAGTGAATCACCCATGCTCAGCACAATACAATCATCCAAAGATATATATATAAAAGAGGTAAAAATATATGTTGTTTCCATAAGCAAAATGCAAACAGCAATAATAGAAAACGACAAACCCTAAAGATTCATGAAATGGAAACTCTCATTATGCATCTTTTTAAGCCCAAAAGCCTATAGCCAATTAAGTCGGCTTTTCACAATATAACAAGAAAGAAACATGAATTACTCTAGCGGAGCAACTTGAAGGATATGGTTTTTAAGATGTAATAATTTTGTTCAAACAAGCTCTCAATCAAATATAAGATTCGATTTAATCTGTTTCTTTAGAGAGATTTCCCAGCAATGCTAAAGCACAAAAGCCTCAATAGTGACAAGAATCAAGGAATTAAACAAGCAAAGATTCGACTTAGCTCATATTTTTGCAACACCAGTAACAGAAAGCTCTTTTTCCCTTTTACTAACATCCTCATGTAACGAATGCTAAATAAAAAAACACTCTAAAATAAGTTAAGGCTTGTCACTCTTATTAAGCAAATCGCTTAAAAAGTAACAACAAACTCGAAAATAACAGTTCTTTTAATAGAGTAATTTTTTTCAGAAAAAGTTGATTTTTTTTTTAATCTTTTTTATCCATATTAAGCCTAAAGATTGCAATAATAACAATAATACTTGATTACCATAACATGGAAAAAATTAATCTTATAAAAAATGCAAAAAGAAAGAGCTCATGTTTACAAGTATAATAGAAGCGTTGAAAGGTTCACATTAAATAGTAATTTAATTAAAAAAAGAAAAAAGAAATAACTTTTGTAAAGGTTCTCACTTTGCTGATCCGACGGCGAGGGAGAAGGAGTAGGCAAATCAAGGTAACGCTCGCGATCGATTTCGGACTCCATGGTATCATCAGCAGTTTGAAGCGGAGAAGATGGGTGGCGCCGCTTCTTCCGGGAAGGAGGAGGTCCGGAAAGAAGGTGGCGTACGTCGTATCGATCGATGGAGAGGGAGTTCCACTCGACGAGAGCCGCCGAGGAGTTGACGAACGACGCCATAGCGTCATCGTCGAAGAGCAGCGCGTGGCGGCCCACAACCTCTAGATCCATCGAGAATCCAATAGGATATGTTTTTCAGAATGTTGGATTTATTAGAGAATGAAAGAGAGGAAGTAATAGATGAGGTTTTTTTTTTTTTTTTCCCCCCCTTAGCTGCTTTAGCCTATCAATGGTTGAAAAACACGTTAAATGACCTAACAAAGAAAGTGCAGCGGCGCTGTCTCAGATATTATTACTTTTGTCCTTGGAAATATTTTTTCTTTCTAAAATAAAAATTTAAGACTTTCCTCCACATTTGGCCCTTCTTTTTTTTTTTTTTTCCATAAAACAGGAATAAATGTCTAAATATTTTCTTTGATTTTAAAAATTGCAGAGTATTCTTGAAATTAAAGTGAAAAGTATAAATATTATTTTTGGAATGTAGAAAAAGTTCATAATACTATTTATCTTTTTATATTGAAAAGTTTATAATAAAGTACTTGAAAAAATTTAACTATATAACAATTAAATTTATTTGTGAATATGATGGCCCATTTCGCTTACAACTTGTGGGCTTGACTGAAGTCGGATCCAACCTTGAACAAATTTTTGAGACATTAACGCAATCCGACCCGATGAATTTTATGAACACTTTTGTTAAAGCATATTTATATCATCAAAATTAAAGCAAATTATTTGCTTTACTTTAGTAATCAAAGCAATCTATATTGTAAGAGGGGGAGACAATTTATATCAAAATGAATGAGCTATAAACCATACAATAACTAACTTTTCTTTTTAAGAACTGTTTCCAAATCTAAAAATCAAGGAATGCAAAGAATATTTCCTGGTCTATTCACAAGTTTTGAATTATGTTGCATGGATTCAAAGGTGAGTATCAAATATGAGTATACTTAATTTTTCTAAGTTCTTCTGTATATTTGGATCATACCAACATACTTATATCCGAATATGTGTTGGGCACAAATTGGAAGATGACGAGTCTAGATTAACATAGATTCGAATACCTTTTTTTTTTTTTTTTTTTTTCATATCAGATGGCAATAGACAATGGGACAGTAGCAGCAGGCAAGTTCTTGTCCAGAAAACTAATGGTGGAAACCAGATACTTGTCCTTAGCACTCAAACACAATTTGGCAGTTTCTATCAGTTTCGAGCAGATGGGTAATACATGTTCATTTATCTGCATGAACAAAAAAAAAAAAAACACAATGTAGTGGTATCGGAGAAATATACGATATACGTACAACATTATTCCTCGTATATACCACCATCGAAGGCAATATAAGAATTTACTTAGATTTCTATGAGGTCAAGCTAAGATTAGAAATTCGGGTTAGTTATGAGAAGAAAGGATACAGGAAGCTACCTTGAAAGATGATACTATGCAGTTGCAAGCTTCAAGTGACAAGCTTCCACGGACAGCCTGAAGCCAGCATAACAAGTCAGTCATAGAAAAGAAAAGTGGTCTATCCGTTAAATACCAGCAAGTTTTTGAAAATAGATTTACCTGGGAAGGCTCTTGTTCGATAACATCAACAAGGTTTTGAAGAACAGACTCTGTCAACGAAAGAAGTTCGTGCAGGTAAGATGTATCGCCAAAGAATAACAAATCATTGCCCATAATCTGCAAAATAAAAAAAAAATGAAATATGTGGATTCTTATTTTAGACACAACATCCGATCTATATTACAGAATGTAAGCATTCAGGCTTCTAGAAATCGGCTTGATGCTGATTTTATTGCTCTGAACGGATCATACTTGAAGCTTTGAAATTCCTAAAAACTGAAAATAAATAGAAGAAAAATTTAAGGACCTGTGGATGAACTGCATGATATGGGAGCCTCCTTTGAGAAAATGTAGCCGATAAAGAAACTATTGCGCAGAATATTCTTGTCTTCATTTTTGGTGACCTAAAAATGCCTAGGAACATTAGATGACAGAACAAAAGATACTGAATAGAACATATAATTATTGGGAAACATTTAACTCGCAATAGAAGGGCTTACCAAGACCAGGAATGAATGATCAATAATATGCTCTTCGGAATATGCAAAATTCCTACTTCAGGATTACCTAAATAAGTAAAAACAATCAGAAACTATTCATTTACTAAAATGAGATTTTAGTTGAAATTAGATTCAGTACACTCAAAAAATTTTAGTAGTTAAATGCAGAATGTATATGCTTCCTTAACTAAAAAATTGTACCAAAAGACTTGTTCCTTTTGTCCTATATGAAATATACCTTAAAAGTTTACAATAACTGTTAGACAATTTGATCAAGAAACAGTAAAACTGAACAAATAATTCATTGATTAGACAACAAGCCAGCGTTTCAAGATTATTCATAGCAAAAAAAAAGTGCAAACATTAATCGGACTGGTATTAGTATATGAAGGCAACAGTCAAACCTAATATATTATGCAGAACTTGTAAGTTGCTCTTTCCACATGGATTGAATAGCAGCTAATAGAAAATTCAGTACATAATAAATCAACGAATGACCTGGAACCATAATCAAGAGGCTGCATAATTTTCGAATGGAGGAAAGTATCCCATCAGAATCGACTGCTGCTCGAAAGCCTGAAATACCACATTATTAATGAATTACTTTAAACTTTAAATGATTACTACATCAAAAGTGAAAAGACTAGTAACAGTTTGCAAGAGAAAACTATTGCCATGAATTGATCTTGTGTTCACAAAATAGTTGTACCAACAATGGTCAAATGGTTCCTCCACCATGGGCTAACTATATCCTTAACATAGATGGTTCCAAAAGAACCAATGACATTTCAACAATAGGAGGCTTGATTTGTGACTTGCAAAAAGTCATGGATAACAGGTTTTAAGGTTAACATCGGTGCTACAAACGGCCTGCAAGTGGAGTTATGAGGTGCTAGAGGGGGAACGCAAATTGCAAAAGATAAGAGGGATTCAATGATTAATTGTTGAAATTGATGCTTCCGTGGCAATGCAGTTTCTTAATTATGGAGACAGATTCACACCTTTTTCATGCTCTAGTAGAGGGCTCTTGTGAGTTGATAAAGGAAAGATGGGTGGTTCATATTAGTCACATTTTAGAAAAGTTAATCGTTGTGCAGATTGGCTGGCGAACCCAGCTCATGAGGCTGTTTTTGGTGTTACTAGGCTTCCTGATCCTCCAACTACTTTACTTATTTTGCTTCTCACGGACCCAAAGGGAAGTGTTATTAAGTTTTAGTTTTCGGTTTTATCATTTGTACCAAAAAAGAGAACAGGCACAAAATCAGCAAGATAATAAAAAAGAACACTCAACAATTACCTTCCATCTGATCAAAACTCTGTAAACAGTTGATTGCAGAATCTATCAGGCCATCAGAATGAGAAACTAAACCACCTAACAGAGCAACCTAATATATAGCAATATGAATGAGCTGAGATTCATAGTTAAGTCGAAATATTACATAATTTATTAGAGAAAGGGAACATTACCTCAGCAGTCGCAAGATAAAGATTTAATTGTTTGATGTGACCAGAAATAGAAGGAATAGTGACTTCACTAAATGCTATGCAAGACTTTACAAAACCAGTACGCTTTTTCCCATCTTTCAGAGCTTTAGTAGCTAAACAATTACTAGAGTGAACAAGACTTTCCTGCAAGAATTAGTGAAAAACAAAACGCTGAATAACAAGTCCAACATAAGTTACTGTAAATCAATACAAATCTGTTTTACTAATGGAAAATTATCTTTAACAAATACATGAACTACTAGTAACTATTGCCATGTGTTGAACGCAAGAATCATAGCCAATGCCATGACAACATTCTAACTCCCCACTTGAGAAAAACCATTACAACAGTTATCATTCTTTGATATTCTTCTGTTAAAGTTGTGGCCTGAGTTTAAAAATAGCTGACGGTTTCTTTCATCAACTATTTCTCAATAATGTGCCATATCCTAATAAATTTGGATGAACCAAAGAGATTCATCATGAATTCTTCTATCACACATTATCCCTATTACTCAAATGGCTAAAAAAATCAAATCAGAAAGAAAAAAAGAACAACAGTATACCTTAAGTTCAGTAATGCTGCCAAAGACCCCACGACATTCCACAAGAAATGCTAAATTTCGTTCATAATCTACGCCGTGGTCTACCTAAACATACAGCAATGGCAATGTCAACAAATCACATTGGTAGTCAAAAGTAATAGACAACCTACAAGTCAAAAGTAACTCACAACCCACAGAAGCCTAACAGACAAGAAACCAAATAGTTACCATTCGGACAAAACGAGAAATCAGCCGTGCTTTTTGTTGGTTATCATCATTTTTCATGCTTGCAAGATCAGTATCGTTATGTAAAGCCTGTGAAATTTCAAAAAGTAACTGTATGGTTGTTGGATCGCGCACATAACCATTCCTGCTCAATAACACAAGCAAGATAAAACTCTAGCTGGATGCGCTTGAAACACAAAATACAAATATTCTTCACCAATAAACAAAAGGAAAATGAATACAGCACAAACAACGAGGAACTTAACACATCAACAAAAATACTCATTAACAAGGTTTTCAAAATCCTGTTTAGTTGTTAAAACTACTACATAACCTATCATGGAATTCAAAGTTTTTATACAGCCTACATGCTGACAAACTTGTTTCAATCCTGAATCAAAGTAACCTGCAATTCACATCTAGCCCCTAGGTACACACTGCTACGCAATATGAATGCAGCCTTAGTGACTAGATTTCTAGAATTTTATGCCACCGCACTGCTTTGACTGTCACAAGAGAGAAATAATCGTTGTTAATACCTATGAAATAAAGAAGAATTTCAAAAGCTATGCATTCTGGCAAAAGAGAAAGCTCAAGCTACTCCGTGTACATATGACATAAAAAATTCAAAAGCATGCGTCAAAGCAATATAGCCACGGTAACAAAAATATTGAGGCAACTCTTGGGTTTTCACTAAGATATTATATTACAAGTCAACAACAGATGAAAACAAGTCCAAAGGTCTCATGCAGCCAATGCTGGCCACAGATTATTATGGCATCAAAGCAAGTGAAGTAGCCTGTGACAGAAATAAACAGAACAGGGAAAAAAAAGACCTTAACTACATGAATTAGGATCAGAAGACAAATTAATTAAAAATTACCTTGTAGCCATATCAAGTATATGCATATTGACAATGCTACGAGAGCTCCCATGCATCATATCTAAGATCTGAAGAAAATGATTCTACAAAACAAAAATTGCAGCCGCCCACTCATTAGTGATGTGATAACAAAGTTTCGTAATTGCACCAATCTATGCTACTACACCGAAATGTAAAACAACTAAAGTGTTACCAGCTATTCTCAGCATATCTGTAGAACAAGTTCCATCTAAAATGGTAAGGGAAGGCTGATAGAGGGGACAGGGAAAGGGAAAGAACCAAGATTGAGGAATGTTCAATCTAGAAATTTGTTTAGAAGATTACCAAGGAAAACACATCTTCCAAGTCCTTAAAATGAGAAAGTAGCTTCACCAAGATGGATTGCAGACTTGCTAGTTCATCATCAGAAAGCAATTTATCACACGCTAACTTTGGTATCCCTTCCAAAATAGTCTTAAGATGGCCATCCTGCATAACCAATGGATTCAGAGGGATTGGGTCTATTACAGCAAATGAATACCAAATATGAAAATGTTCAAAGAGGGGAAAGAAACGCTATCAGCTAGCACATAAATACAAATTAAGTAACAGACCATTATATGAAGAATTTTTATTATGGTTCTGCTACAACTGAAGAATTCCGCTATCATGAAAAACAAAATTTATATTTCTGTTTCCCTTGCAATTTTCTTTCCAAAGTCGAAACCTTTTTTGCTGCATGTAACTCACTTCCCATTCATGATGCAATAGAAAAATGAAGAAACAAAGATCCATATTTTCTAGGAAGTACAGCGATATGATCTTTGAATTTTTAATGTCCTAAGAGGCAATTGTTTGACACAAAACTCTTCCAACTTTCTTCATGAGTGCAACAAAGAGAGAAGGAGATTCCCAATAGGCACAACACAATCAAAGAACAGATCCACTTTTGGGCACATAGGAACAAGTTCCCAAGGAAATCAGTACTAAGCCTGATTTCCTAAGAAAATGCAGTTATTAAGCCTTTTAAAGACATTGCCTAAGAAAATGCTGCCTAAAATATGCGAAGAGCACCTCCACACTTACCATCCGATTTTGAAGAACAATATCGACATAAGCATCTACAACCTTCAGGCACTCATCAAGACCATAATCAGAAACCACCTGACATTGCATTTTATGGTAAAACATAAATACACCAAGAAATAAATATATCAATACAGAATGCAAGGTTTATTGCCAAAAGAAGTTTGATATAGAGAAATAGAAAGTTAAAAATCTACATTACAAAAAATTAAGACTAGTTTATGAAAACAAAGGAAGATACAGGAATGGCAAATTAAAAAATGAAGTAAATTCCAAAGTTTGTGTAAGCGAACAGAAAACAGTGCATACCTGAATAACTTCATTGACAACAGCAGCAACATTGCTAACTTGAGATATCGATTCAGACAGCCTGAGTCCAAGCAACCTGTAATTCAAACACTGCTCCAACGAACAAGAATATCAGTAAATATTCAAGTAGTAAATATCTAAACCAAAAGAAAAAAAATTGGAAAGAGCAAAAGTGAGGAATATGGAAAGTTGGAAAAAAAAAAAAAAGAGAATTGTTTTCTCTAAATGAATGCAAAGGCTCATGGCAGAAGTCTCTTCACAAAATGAAAATTACCTGATCGTAGGTGTAATCATTACTGCACTTAATAAGATGAAGGATATCCACAGCATGAAAGCTAACAATGTCAGTCGGAAGTTCCTTCAGTAAATGATGGAGAACAATTGAGACACATGGAGAACCACCAAACAATTCCTCTTGACTTCTCCCTAGTCCAAGCTCAACAAGTACTTTGCCCACCCGCCTCTTCCAAAAGATAATGGAAAAATTGTTAACTCAGTGTATCAAAAAGAAGGATTAATTCATGGAACAGCAATAACTCAGAATAGATGAACGTTGTCACAAACTAATGGCAACAAAGAAGATTATCAAAGAATTCCTAGACAAGTTCCATACATTCAAAATCGGTATTCAATTGTTCTGCTTAAGTCTTGACATTTACTAGTTCAGAATGCTTCCATTAGATGCAAGAATAACTGACAGCAGTGACTTTGTTGCAGAAATTTATTGACGAAAATGAACCTAGAACCTAGATATGCAGATGCTTTCAGAAAAGTATTATTTCCATATTAGCTCATTACTGACCGGAGATGCATCATTTAATATGCATTTCATAATAAACTCAACAGCTGGTTCCATCAGACAGGCAAGTGACCTCTTACTGTCAGCAAAACATCCATGTGCAGTTTCCTTCGTTGATGATATCCGTGTAAATATGAGTTTGATGTCATTAACACATGTAATTAGATATCCTGTGACAACAGTATCAGAAAAGTCATGCCAACAAATCAACAGAAACCAGAATACATGAAGCAAAACCAATTGAGCCAAAGCATGTCAACACTATTTCCTTAGTCTGATTAACATAAGCTGGTAGTTTTAGAATCGATACACCAAATATGCAAGCAAAAAGGGATGATTTATCAACATTAGCACATGATGCGCACATAAAAATACAAACTACCTGTATCAAGCGAAGGCAACTTCTGCGCACGATGGGCAATATACAGGCGACAATAGGCAGATGCCAATGGATCTGCTAACCCTCTTGTCATCATAACCAGGCGCTGAACAGACTCTGCTGGTTGTTCAGTCAAAAAACGCCAACAAGGGAAGATAGCCAGCTCCAAATAACTGAAATACAATCTCAAAGTGCCATGCGGTAAAAGCCGCGTTTACAAGCAAGAAAGAGATAAAGAGAGGAAGAAAAGGTAACTTTGTATTGCAATTACAGTAGAAAAAGAAAAGGATAAAAGCAAACAAAAAATAGAAACAGCAAGCAAATAAAAGTAATCAAATACGATAAAAGTACAATTTTGCATCAACAGTACCACAGAGAAATACAAACTTAGAAGAGAAAACAGAATATGAAATGATTCTCACATGCGTGGAAGAAGTTCTCGAATGGAGCCAACCTTGCAAAACCAGTTATAGCAAGTTTCTTTGGCATCAATAGAAACATCACTTGCTCCAAAATTCTCTGCTATTCATCCACAAAAAGTTTCAGTAAAAACAATCAAGTTGCTACATTAAAAAAATACCAACAATCTACTGCAAATCTAGGTTTAAAACCAACAGTCAACCAAACAGGCAAGCGCCAAAAGATATATAACTGTAGTGCTGTGTTCTCTAATTTAATTATACTAAGAAATAAAAACAAACCCAAGCTACAGGTTCTTGGTGAAGTGAACCTAGAAAAGCATCTAAGAAATAGAGTACAACCATCTTCAAACAGATTAATGATATACAAACCTCTTAAGGAGCAAAGTTTGCTTCCATCTTCAGCAAACTCAGCTTTCTGCCTAATGCGCTGCCATACCATGTCCCCAAGCATGTCCAATACATCCGTAACAAGGACAAACAATGTTGGATAAAAATTTGAAACTGATGTATCCATTAGAAGCCTTGAAACCTGCAAAGTGGAGAATGTAAATTGGCTTCAATTAACAGCTACGAACTCATAGTTCCATGAAAGAATATAATTCCCCAACCTTCAATTTTCACATCAGATAGATACCAGTTGCCGAGTAACTCAACTTTATAGAGACAAAAAAATCCATAACAATATTTAACTACTTTATATAAATCAATAAGAGAAATCAGATCCCCTCACTACCTACATCCAAATGCTCAAGCTAGTTTTAATAAGTTAAGTATCTTCAGAGTTTAAGATTCTCATATGATGAAACATCAATTAACCAATAGTATAAGCTAAATGTTTGGAGATAAAAACTTAGCCAACCATGCGGTTATTTGGTCCTTTCTACACCTAAATTTTATTCGCTATTAGATGGATCTTAAAAGTTAAAATTAGAGCAAATTCACCTTTATAGATAACTTCAAAGATTTAACACGATCTTCAGCATGCCAAGCGCGATTTATTTCATCTTTCAGTTCAAGTAACTGTGATACATATTCCTGCCGTGTGATGACCTTGGTACCCTCTTCTGAAGATTTTTGTGGATCATCCAGTTCTTCCAAATGCATGCTACTTGAATATTTCTCATATACTACAAATTAGTCTCATGAAGTAGCTCCGATCAGAACATATTTCAAGTAAATGGCAAATAAATAAGCAAATAAACGCTAACAGCATCAGGCTGACTACTAAAACCTAAAGGTATATGACTATCAACAATTAAACTAATAACAAAAACAAACTGAAAGGAACAGAAACTTTTTTACCTTTTCCACTTCTCACTATCGTATTGGACATCTGCGAGAAGCAATATCTCAAAGTCATCACCAAAAAAAAGGGAAAAAATGGTATAGTTTCAAAAATCTAATTATGAGGCACACGTGAAAGTGAAAGTTATCCAAAACAACTAATATTCTCAAAAAACGTTATACCAAAGCCAACAGATATTCCCCCCATGGCATTGGAGTTCAAAAGCTCCACAACCGAGTTCATATACTTGCGACGGGTCAATTTAACTATAAAAAAGAATATTAATACTGAAATACGATTATGTTGACCTTCTACACTAGCAATGGAGTTAAAAACTCCACAAGGGGATTATATACTAGACGCTAACATAACTCCTTAAATAGACAAGCGACAAACATATAAACTCGCTTCTGCCGATTTCAAATTCCATCATAGCATAACAATTCATTAAATCATTAACTTGACATAATTAAATAAATTGGCACATGGCAAGTATATAATAATCCAATTTTAAAACAATACGTACATACCTAAACATAAATTCTTAGATTATCGAATTAAAAAACTTGTAAATAAATTCAATGTCCTTACAGAAGAAACCGAAATCATTTTGGAAACAGGAAATCTCTGCATTAAGAGTCTCTTAAACGAGGTCCATTCCTTCGTTTGAACTTGGAAAGAATCGTCGTTTCCATTAGAGCTACTCTCAAAGTCGTGTTCATCGACGATTTCAACCGATGGATTGGAATCAGGTGCTCTAAGCGGATCAAAGAACACCTCGTTGTTTTTATTTTCCACGTTATCATCAACCTACAATCATCAATTCTTAAAATATAATTAAATAATTAAACAAGATAGAGAGGTTTTAATAAAATTGGAAATAAAAAAAAAAAAGAAAAAAAACGACAACGATAAAAGTAGAGAATTTGAACCTGGCGGAGGAGAGTCTGAGGAGAGGGGGGAGAGAGAGGGTGAATATCGCCGCGTGATCGAGGAAGCGCGTGCGACTGTCCTTCTGCGACGTAGTTTCGAGGTCTGAACTCCATTTGAAAAGGTTGCTCGTTCAGCTCAGCAAAGCTCAGAAGATCAATTTTGGCTTCCAGATCCAGAGTGTCGATCCACCCAAAGCGCATCGTTTTATCGCCTCCAGCTTATCACAAATTTTGCTCACCTTTGAATGTCTTTGGGCCTTTAGCCCTTTTTCTTCCCTTTTAAATGGGCCTTTTCAAGTTCGAACATATTTATGTTATTCCTTTTTTTTTAATTCAAGCAATGAAAATTTAAGTAAAAGTTATTAAATTTTCTTTGGTTTTTTTTAATTTATTATAAATTATAACTTAAAATAAATTAATTTCTCATCCTTTTAGTATTTTTAAATATTTAAATTTTTATTATATAAATTACAAGCAATTAGTTTCTTTAGAGTAATTAATTGAGTAAAAGCAAATAACACCAATCCCAAATATAACAAGTAGTGTTAAATTTTTCACGATAAAAAGAAATTAACT
>JBBYHL010000001.1:10899192-10923368 GCA_038381835.1 Adansonia madagascariensis | reverse complement strand
AAGTGTCTTAATTGTTAATATATATATATATATATATATATATATATATATATATATATATCGGTTAATATTTTACTTGGCCTCTAAATTGTAGTAAACTACTTGATGTGGTACTTGTAGTTACTCTTAGTTATTAAGTTAGTTACCCTTAGTAATGACGTAAATATTGACCAATTCAAAATGATGGATGATTGACTAGGATTTTTGCCATGTCATCAACTTTTTTTTGACAGAATTTAAATATTTTTAACCACGTGTAATATTAGTGGATTTTCATTCGTTATTATTTGTTCATCTTTTAATATATTTATCAATACTATATATATTTATAAAATTCACTTATAAATTATTAAAGTTATAAATGGTAATTAAAGTTTATTGAATAATAATTAATAAAACAATAATAAAAGAAAGCCTAATCTTATGGTCACATATAGTAACAATAAAAAAAAATTATTTTATTTTATTTTTTAAAAAACCAACATTAAGGAAGATTAAATTTTCAAATAAATCTTAAAACTGAAGAAATTTATAGATCAAGTTTGTTTAAGTATGATATCAATATTATATATGATTTGATCTGACTCAAAATATATGCCATCAAATTTTATTCAAATTCGTTATAATTATAAATAAATAGTCTGAGTCTGTCTACATTATTTTTTTTTAAAACAGAAAATTTTAGAAAGCTTCTAATTTTTATTTAATTTTATTGATTTTATCTTTATGTTTTATTAAATTTTAAAACATAAATAATTTAATAAATTATTTTAATGTTTATAATATAGTATTATATTTTTTTTTACAATATAAATTACAAATATATATATAAATAAAAATAACACACGTTATATACGTAAAAAAATGAATCAAATTAGATTTAAGTCTTAAATATTAAAACCAAAAATTACTTAAACATAAAAATTTTATTCGACTCATTTAAATTCAAATTCAATGTTTGTGTTCGTTCTGTTATCAATATATAGTAAATCTTTTATTTATTTATTTCCCCAGAAAGATATTTCTTGGTATCTTTATTTGATTATTTGCCAAAAGGGTTGCCTTGCATGAATTCAATTAACATTAAAAATGGAAAAGGAAGAAGATAAATGTCTTGAAAATCCCAACTACTGCCATGGAAATGAAAGTCGAATAATCCCAAATAATGGACTCTTACACGCTCCTCCGATCCCTTCTGACCGTTGGCCTGGTCACCTCCTCGACGCCAAAACGCTTTGAAACAACGAGAAAAGTGAAACAAATGGCATTCTTCAGGTTCAGGATCATAAATAATTTGAATCACTAAGCAACTAAAGGACTATAGCTGTGGGCAGGGCAGCCAAAAATGAAGAAAAAGAAAAAGAAAAGTGAAGAATTAATGTAATTAAGCTGAAAATATGATGATTTTTAGCTGTAAAAAAAGTGAAAATTTTCACTTCCAGAAGTTAATTACACTATGTATTGGATGCGTTTTACATCTGTACCAATTTGGGAGTTTGCAAAAGCATGTGACAAAGTGGTTTTATGAAGCTGCAAAACATGATTTTCAGTCCCATGGAATTAAAATGAAGGCTTCAGGTTTACCATATGAGGAGGAACCAGATCACCAGGAAAAAAAGGAACCCTTTTTTCAATCTTCTGAAAACATTATTATTTTAAGGCAAAACAGCTAATCTCAATTCACGCCCTTACGCACTTTGATCATAAATAGTTTATAAAGTACGACTCTTTGTTACATAAAATAGTGTAAGAAAAACATGAACATCATCCAAACCACTTTTTCAAATTCACTAAAGTAAATTGAAATAGCTAGCTTCTATATATATCTTGACAGGTTTTTCACAAGTTTTTGTGCATCTTCAAATGAACTGGCTTTGGCAAGCTTTATTTGCTGTCTGTCTGCAATTGTTGGTATTATTGCCAATTGTGACAGTAGGAGCTAATGTAGAACCGAAAAGGGTGCAACAAAATGCGACTGCTGCTGGCTCGTCGCCATGGCTCAGGAATGTGGCCAATCCAAGGCCGAGACCCGGCAGATGCAGGTTCAGGCCATGGATATGTGAGCAAGGAGAACATCCACCCACTGCTCGGATGCGGTGTTGTAGGGACCAATGCGTTGATGTTTCGTCCGATGATACCCATTGCGGGTTGTGTGGGATTAGATGTCCGTTTACTTGGCAATGCTGCAGGGGGGTTTGTATCAATACGAATATTAGTCCTTATAATTGTGGTAGATGTGGAAACAGATGCCCTTGGAGGGTTCCATGCTTGTATGGGATGTGTGGATATGCACAGCCCCCGCCACCATGGCCATTTCCTCGTCCACCACGACCATTCCCTCCCCACCCTCCTCGTCCACCACGACCATTCCCTCCTCACCCTCCTCATCCACCACGACCGTTCCCCCCTCACCCACCACATCCTCGTCGGCCTTTGCCGGAACCATGCCCACCTCACCCAAGGCCACCACCAGTTCCTCACCCTCCTTGTCCCAGAGGACCACCCAGCCCCCTTCCTCCTATGACGCCTAATATTTGCCCTCCAGGTTTGCCTCAGCCCCCAGAAGGTGATCAACCATCATCAATGAGTTGAAGTTTGTTGAATTATTTCCAGTTCAGTGTTCTAGCTATAGTTGTGTCCCCTATTCCGTTGGACTTTAATATCTGCCAGCTTTCTTAACAAAAGGAAAACTAAAATAAAAGTCTCGTATATGTCACAATAGGACTCCTTGGGTGTCGGCATTCTTCATTCGATAAATGATTATTAAGTCTGTTTACATTGATGTTTTGAGTCAATTTCAACACTCGATTAACAATTGTCCCTCAATTTAAAGTAAACAATCATGTTTAACGGCAAGTTAATTTGAGGTGAAGTTTATAGCAAAGCAGGGGTCAGCCTTCAACACAAATCTTAATCCATTTATGACGTAGATTTCATAACCCCAAAAATTAACATCAACATGCTTCATGTGCCAGCCGATTTAACCTCTCAAGTCACAAAAGTTACAAAAGAATGCGATTGAATTGCAAAATTAATGGGACATCAAACAATCTACGCCAATTATGATGTTAGTAATCAGGATTCTCCATCCCTTTACTGAAATGTGAGTCGTAAAGAAATCCAAAAATGGGATAAAATTTTGCCAGTAAATTAAAAACCAAAGCTTCCAAAAATGAGAAAAAATTTTGCCAGCAAATTAAAAACCAAAGCTGCCATAAAAAGCCATAGAGCTTATTTGTTTACAACTTGGAAGAAACATCCACAAACAGAGTCATGAGGCAACTAAGAGAACATATAGTTTCACAGGCTATATATATATATATCCTAATTTTCACTAGTACTACCAGTTAAATCCTACTACATAAAATACCTAAAAACCGGCTGGTTATGCCGTACCACCACCCGTTTGATGTAGCATTGCATCTATCTCGTCTCCATCCTCCATTTCCAGCTGCAAACAAAAAACACAAATAATAATAATAATAATAATAATAAGAAGAAGAAGAAGAAGAAAGGAGAAATTAACCAAAGGAGGGGGAGAGAGAGAGAGAGAGAGAGAGAGAGAGAGAGAGACTGACAGACCTCTTCTGGTGTCTGCTCCCCTCGCAGACGGCGGCCATCAAACAGGAAGGCAATAGAATTAAACTCCACTGATTGTCGATCACAATATGCATTCATAAGCTTCTTTAATTGAGTACTTCTTTTAATCCTAAAGAAAACTTCATTCCCATCCTACAGACATGCAACTGGATGAATTAGGATTTTGTAATTTAACATCCTTTACATTATTCCAACCCAGATATGCCACAGCAAAGCTTGGTAACTCAGAAGTAGCACAAGCATTCTTGAAAATATTATCTTTCTTATTCAGATGTTCCAAGAACATAAGCATAATCTTCCTCACTTTTCCTTTCAACTAAAGCATTTCACTAGACACAATTTTAAGGTGTTTGAATTACCAGTCTGTGATTCAAAGAGACAAATGCAAACACACAACAAGAACATATAGCTATGGCATCATTATCAAGACATACATAACCACCATAGAAGGACAATTTTATGAGCATTCACTCTTGAAATTTAGAATAAAAATTAGTTCGAGTATATAATCTTGATTTGCTTAAAGGACCAAAAAAATGCTAAACATCACTAAACCATATTAAATAATATATTATAAGCAGTCTGCAGAACAAACTGCGCTCTGCTGCTTTCTCTCCGGCAATAACATAAAACAGTAACAACACCCAAAACCAACAATTGCTAGCATCAAAATAGGCTACAATTGCTATCAAAGTCACAACATATCTTACCCTTTGTTAAATTAGCTAGTCTGCAGTTTCTTTTTTGTGACCCAAAATCCCGATAGATACCAAAAACACAAACAGGCTTTTAACTATTTTTGATATATAATTTATCCTACGCTTCTTTCCCATATTTAAAAATCAATTATTTTCATTTGAATACACCGAACAATTAAAGCATCTTGTCAGGCAAAAAAAATCCTAGCTTTTATGCTTAGCAAAATAACACAATGAAAGAAGTAAACTAGTCAAGCAATACAATTTATAACAGTAAAAGCCAATTATAGCTGAAATATTAACCAAAATTGAACACCCCCACCCCCCTCCAAAAAAAAAAAAGCAATTCTAACCAAAATAAAAAGTCAATTCATAATTTTCCAATTTAGAGTACATAAACCCAAAAAAAGCACTTTACTCAAAATCCCTAATCACGGATTTTTTACACTATAAAAGATCGAACCCCTAAAAATCAAAACTCATAAACAATAAAAAAAAGATATTGAAACCCAAAAAGGGCAGGAAATAGGAGATTTTTGAACCTGGCCTTTGACTTTAAGATTGATGTGAGCCGTTTGGTCAGCGGGCTTCTTGTCTTCCTCTTGACTGGTTACTCCTGACATCTTCTTCTTCTACCACTACTTCTGAGCTATACGGGAGGGTCCGATTATGGCTTGGAGTCCGAATTAGCGATTAATTTTTCTTCTATGTTTTTTGGCTTGGCTGCACAATCACAAGACCACAGCAGAAGGAAAATTATTTTATAGTCGTCGTCATCAATGGACGGTTAGGATTTTCTTAGTTGAGATAGATCGGACGGATAGCAAAAGTTTAGTTCCGCATTTAACTTACGATGTCGTTTTGGGAAGGTTTTAGTTTTATTGGGTTGAGAAAACTAAGCTCACTTGTCCAATGGACAAAAACATAAAAGGAGTCAAAGCCCAAGTCTAACCCTTAGCCCAATATTTCCGGCCTGCCATTAAAATTGGGCTTCTTGAAGGTAAATTTAAGATCCAAATTTGCATTTTGAGTATATAAAATAATTGTATAATTTATATTAAATAATTATTCAATACACAGACTGTGAAATAAAAAAACCCCATAAATGAGATTCGTGAGATAAAATATATCTTTTAAGTATGTTTTAAAAAATAAATAAATAAATGAGATATATGTTATCTAATTAAATTTACTTGTGAAATTTTTTATTCTACCGTTGGTATATTAAATAATTATTCATTTATATTTGAGGTCAATGAAATTTTTAAAATTTTATAATAAGGATTAAGATAATGTAACAGATTTCATTTTCTAGTTAGGTTTTTTTTTAATATATCCTAAGAGGCATATGTCACTCTATTAATCTTTTTGTAGAATTTAAAAATTTTACCAATTATGGATGAAAAATAAGATAATTTCTCGTTATATTTTGATAGAAAAATACTAAATACGAAATAGAAAACAAAGAGATTTTGGGCATGATATTAGCTTTTTCAACTTAAATGATCAAAGGAAAAAATGATCACAAAGCGAAAAAAATCATGAAAGTAATGTCTATATAATTGAGTTAATAATTGAAATATGAAATTTATCACAAACTATTCATTCATCTTTACTTGACAGATAAATTTTTACAAGATTGAATTCGGATCTTAGCACTTACAAAATCTTCTTCACCGTCCCCACCCTCCAAGTTTTGATTTCCTTTGTAAGAAAGAAAACGAAAAGGTCAATAATTGCAGTTTATCATTTTCTTCATTTTCATATATGTCAATTGCCATATATGAAATCCTTCAATTTTCCCTTCTCCCACAGTAAAGAAGTGAGATGTGACTTAAGGTAGCAAAATGAATAGGGCTAACAAAAGCTCCCACAGGGGAGTGTGGTGTCCATCACAAAAATCCGCAATTATATGACAAAAAATGTTAATTATTCGTTCGTTCCATTCTTCAAATCTAAAAGAAGAAGGAAAATCTTCGCTTAAAATAATGATTTTTTTAAAAACAAGATAAAATTCAATACAAATTTTATTTTATAACTCATGGATGAATATAATAGGAAATCCCGTAGAAATTTCCCATAACACCAAACTGTAGTTGCTTCTTTATGGTACCAAATTGTACAACTCCAATTATAGGAATTTTTTTAGGCCTTAAGGTACGCTATTTATTGAAAACATAGCATCTGTAAATCAAACAACAACCATTAAACAGAAAGAAGAACAAATTGCCAGCTTACTCTTTGCTTAGGTTTTCAACGTTATGTTCTCTTATGAGAGAGAAATTAGACTTTTTTGCAAAATTTTTAGATATTAAAAATAGAATTATTATTTTATTCATTATCAATAAAATTAAAATATTTACCATACTTTTTTCGTTTATTACGTTAACGTATTAAGATTTTAAAATACAGTAAAATAAGGTATTTAATAAAATATATCGTTAATAAAATTTTTAAATTTTAATGATAATGTTTTAAATAATTTTTTTATAAAAATGTATATAAATTTTGTTTAAAAAAAATGGGTTGCCGACCTAAGCAACAAAGCCAACCCTCCTAAAGACAGTTTCGGTGAACGGCCGACTTGGATGCTCACATTGAAGTCGTCATCAAAATTATTCATATAAAGAACCGAAAGGAAACTCGCCCAATGCCCACCTGCCCTAATCCTATCGACATCAAAATCCAAAGTCTTCCAACTATGTCCTAGCCAGCTCATGAAAATAATTACATTTTTTCTTAGGACTTGGGAAATCCATTTAACTTGAATGATTCATTAACCCCCTTTTTTTTGTAAATAGATAAATTCTCATAAAATTGGGTTTAATCAGTAACATTAATAACTTTTTAATTTTTGTAATTTTTTAAAATATCATCTTATTTACCTTTAGTAAAATTTTTAAATTTTTTTTAAAAAAAGACATTAATAATCTGTTTCGATTTAAAAATCTTTAATATATATAAATATAAAGTAAAAGAGACTTGGCAAATCAATTCGAAGGATAAGGTCCCAAGGGTGTCTTGATCAAAAGGACAAGCTTCAAAATACAAGTCAAAGGAGTTAAGATATAAAGATTTGCATACTAAAATATATATATATATATATATATATATGGTTTCAAAATTGTACTCTATTTTCCTAACCGAAATTCACCAAATTCTAACGTTTACATTGAAGAAAGGTGCATCTAATATGATTTTCTTCAAGTTTCTTGACTTATCTTTTTCCTCTAAGTTCCTCCCTTTTGCCCTTGAGCAAGGGGTTGTAATTCTAAAATACGTGTCAAATGGATCCAAAATACTTCCCCAAGAAGTTATATTTCTAGCCACTTAAAATGGATTAGTTCAGCTAAACAATCCCTTAACATGCGGTAAGGAGAATAGTTGTGAGGCATGTTGGCTTAAATTCGAACCCCATACAACCTTATCTCGTTTTGATGTATAAAAAAAAAATATGGTCCATGACTCTTTCATATACCCTAACCGGTAAATAATATTTTTCTTAATGCTTAGTAATACAAGTTGTTGCGTACCTAAGTCATGGAATTTGGGTTTAGTCTCGTAAGAATGTTAAAATTTATTAACTAGAAACTAGTAGGTGTAATTGCATTGACAAAATATCTTAGAAAGATATTTTATTTTACAAAAAATTATAAACGTTAAGTTAATATTTATATAATTTTTATTTTTGTTTAAATGTTAAGTTAATATATATAAAAAATAATGGGGCTTTTTATCTTCCGATAGGATAAATATGAAAATATCACCTTGACAATAGTTTATTTGTATTATTTTTTTATATTTTATTATATTATAATTATATTTAAAATATTTTATATTTTTATTAATTTTAATACGTTAATAACTTACACTATATAAATTTTTTGAAGTTCATGTATATGCATCATATTCGTATTATATTTTTATTTTTTATCATATTTTATATCACATCTTAGTTATTTTATTCATGTTGTGTTTATATTTTGTAATCTTATCATGTCAAATACTATTGGTTTGGAAAACAATGACCTTTGAGACCAAATTAAAAGAATATATATATATATATATATATATATATATATAAGATCAAATTGACAATTTTATTCTAAAAAGTTCGCAAGCAGTTGAAGTTTGGGGGACCAAATTGATTTCAGACCAAAGATTTTCTTGTGGGTTGAAATTATTGCGAAGAAAATGTTATTGTTTTGAAATTCTTAATGGACCTTTGTAGTACACATTCAGCTTCGTCGCCTAAGCCGACATCACCTTCTTTTGTACTGATCGATCATCATTTCCAAGTTCAAGAAGGAATGAATTTTTCTTTATTAATTAATTGTTCAATTATTAAATAATGAATTATTATTTAAGTTGTGGTAGTTGTTTGTCATATGGTCAATTTTGCTGCATAAAAATATGACTCATAAGGTTTAACCATTTTTGTTTGGTCTTATCTTTTCTTCGTTCAAGTGCGATGTTTTTAATTCTTTTTATCTACAAATCAAATTATTTGTTCAAATTGCACTTTGAATATATATATATATATATATATATTAAAGTGGGGCTTAACTCAATTTAAAAAATTATTTATTAAAGATATTTTATTTAATTTTAATTTTAAAATATATTTAAAAATTATATCTTTTAATATTTTAATATCTTATAAGAGCATTGAAATCAAATAAATTCAATGAACCGGCAAAATTTTCAAAGACCAATCAAACTTGATCCACCCTTTTAATCCGTAAACATTAAACAGCTCTGGATATTATCCAATACTTGCAAGTTGCAAAATGACTCTTCATTGCTCTTATCTCATCATTTTTCAAATTAGAAACTTTTTATTAAACAAACAGAACAACAAAGTTGGGTTCAAAAAAATTTTTTTAAAAGAAAACATGTATCCTTTATTTAAAATTCTTATCTAAATTCAATTAGCGGATTAGGGTTGTTATATAGCTTATTGAGATATATTTAAAATAATTTAAAATTTTTATTTAAAAAAATAATGGAATATGTGATAATATTTTAATATTCGTTTGTGAAATTTTTAAACTTAATTTTATAAAAAAATAAATTAATTTAAATTTTGGGTTTAAATTTGAAAACACATATCCTTTATATTTAAAAAGTTGGGTTATTATTATTGTTTTTAAAGAAAAAATAAAGAATTCATTTACATGCAATTATAGCCAAAGCGAATAGTTGGATCAATCATATCAAATTGGAATACTCGTTAACTAGTTTTGTAGTGTGAACCAAATAATGGATAGGAAAGTCTGCATAAATTGCTATTGGGGTGGGGAACAAAGCATGTTGTTATCTTCCTAGCAATGCCTTGACTTGCAATTTTCACTTTCTTTTTTTTTTTTGGCAATATATATGATAAAAAAATAATCTCTATGATTATAGCATAAACTTCATCCAACATATTATTAATTACATAGGATGAAACTTTGGTTACACTGTTTCTTTAATCGCATTTTTACACTTTAATTTACCAATATGAAGGAAATGTTAAAAGCATGATATGGATATAAGTGAAATCTTTGTGGTTTAAGAAAATCAACATGCTAAGATCTTGTAATAAATATCATGGAAACTCATGTAAGTTGTAAAATTTTTTGCTCTCACGACAAGAAAATTTTACAAGATTTTATGGATTAGTGTACCCTAAGATGATATTTTAATGGGGCTTTGCCGAAAAGTATCTTAAATAGCATATTTTGAAGTTACTATAATTAGTTAAATTATAATGTTTAATGTATTAGAGTTCATTAATACAATAGATTATTATGAATCGTAATTTAGTAAATTTAACAAGAGAATTAGTACTTTAATAATATAATTAGTAATATTTTCAAATTATATTTAAATCTAATCTTTGTTCAAGACGATTTTAAAAGTGTACTCTCAAAATCTAATGATATGGAAATCATTTCCTTACCCTCCCAAATGGTTGGTTTAGTGAGGCTTAGATGCTTTATTGGGAATGAAGCTAGGCAACCAATTACAATTAACATTGAATAGCAAAAGTCATTTTCCCAACCAAATATTTAGCCAATTGAAGCATACCCATATTTAAGAAACGTACTCAAATCTGATCAAATAATAAAACCAAATATCGATAGGTAAATTAATGTATGTACCCATCCATATAAAGACAATGGAAGCAAATTTCAACCATCTTCTGATTATTGGCTGATCATGTTTATATAGAAAACGTGTATGGCCATGATGTTATGTTCCACTCCGAGTCTAAAACTAACCTAGAAACATTGCAGCAAAAACGGTTAGGTTGTTGGCTTCCTTTAGATTTCAACTCCACCTCTCTGTTTTCCCACTAATCGCACTCTCTATATATCATAACAAATCCCACTTTTATAAAACTAAAATTGTTTAAATTTCTCTCATATAATCTCATATTTGTTCTCCATACTTTCAATTTTCATGATTTGCTTCTTCCAAGCTCAGGGCATGGCTTCCCAAGCTTTCTATCTTCTCATTCTTCTCTTTTCAGCCATCGTTCTTTCGGGTATGAACTTTTTTGTTTATGTCTGAACTCAAACATGAAAATCAAAGTTTTCTTTAATCTTACTTATGTTTTTTTACATTTGTTGCAGATGCTGGTTCGGTTGGAATTAACTATGGTCGTGTTGCCAACGACTTGCCTTCGCCAGACAAAGTTGTGGAACTCTTAAAAACTCGGGGCATAAATAAAGTCAAGCTTTACGATACCGACGCCACGGTGCTAACGGCCTTAGCGAACTCGGGGATCAGCGTAGTTGTAGCTCTCCCCAACGAACTACTCGCCTCGACCGCAACTGGTCAATCCTTTTCTGACAATTGGGTTCAATCGAACATCTCCAAGTTCTATCCCGCCACGAAGATTGAAGCCATAGCCGTCGGAAACGAAGTTTTTGCCGACCCCAACAACACGACAAACTACCTCGTACCAGCCATGAAAAACGTCCATGCTTCGCTGGTTAAATTCAAGTTGGATTCCAACATCAAAATTTCATCCCCTGTGGCTCTCAGTTGCTTGCAAAATTCCTACCCTTCATCAGCCGGTTCATTCAAAACGGAACTGGTCGAACCCGTGATTAAACCCATGTTAGATTTCTTGAAACAAACCGGTTCCTACCTAATGGTTAATGCGTACCCTTTTTTTGCGTACTCAGCTAACTCTGATAAAATCTCACTCGACTACGCTTTGTTTAAAGACAATTCTGGGGTTGTTGATTCGGGTAACGGGTTGAAATACAACAGCCTTTTCGATGCTCAAGTCGACGCCGTTTTCGCTGCCATGTCGGCTCTTAACTACGATGACGTAAAGCTGGTGGTGACTGAGACAGGGTGGCCTTCAAAGGGGGATGAGAATGAAATTGGTGCAAGCGAAGCTAATGCGGCGTCGTATAATGGTAATTTGGTACGAAGAGTTTTGAGTGGAAACGGGACCCCTTTGAGACCCCAGGACCCTCTCAACGTTTATTTATTTGCTTTGTTTAATGAGAATCAAAAACCAGGTCCTACCTCAGAAAGAAATTATGGGTTATTTTACCCTAACGAACAAAGGGTATACAACATACCATTAACACAAGAGGAGCTCAATGCTGGCCAGACAACGCCGGTCAACGGGACCGAAGGTGAAGTGTCGAAGACGAAGGTGGTGCAGACGTGGTGCGTGGCCAACGGGAACGCTGGCGAGAAGAAGTTGCAGGCGGCGTTGGATTATGCTTGTGGTGAGGGAGGAGCTGATTGTAGCCCTATTCAGCCTGGTGCGACATGTTACACTCCTAACACCATTGAGGCCCATGCCTCGTACGCCATCAATAGTTACTATCAAAAGAAGTCACGTGCGACTGGCACGTGTGAGTTCGGCGGTGCGGCTTACCTGGTCTCCCAAGCTCCTAGTACGTATTCTATCCTCTTCCTATTTATCTCCAAATTAATAAAAAAAAAATGGGTTAGATGCAAATGCAATTCGAGTAATTTTAGTTGCATTGCAAATGGGAATTCTAATATAAGGAACTAAAATTAATGTTCAAGATGAATCACATTCATTAGGATTTATTATTTTATTTTTTTAAAATATTTATATTAAATATAAATTTATATTTAATACTTAAGTCCAAGTAAATATATATTTCATGTAAGTTGTGCATGATTTTGTCTTTGAAATGATTAGGATATCCTATGCATGCAATTTTTATAAAACTGTTAATATTTTAAAAGCAGTTTAAAGAGTCTTTCTTATTATTGGTCCATTTGATTTTAAGTCAATTTCTTTCTGCTCATATGTCAATTCATCAAAATTATTAAAAAAAAAAAATGAAACTTGAAATTTAAGTGATCAAAACATTTTAGCTCAAGATTTAATTAAGAAAGGTTATTTGACATTTGCAAACTATTCACATTTTTTTTAAATGGTATATTGGCAAAAAAGAAAAAGAAAAATCAAAGCAATTTGTGTTTCAAACACTCGAAAACAACAAAAAAAAGTTGGGCTATTCATAATTAGGAGAGTTGAAAACTTTTCATACTCCACTTTTTAGTGCAGAAATTCTATCACGAGACATGAAAATGTTCAACTTGTCTCTGCTTTTTCTTCTTCAATATTATATATTATCCATAGGGCATTAAAGTAAACCTCACACTCAAATTCCATCTCATGGTTAAAGGGCTTTTCAGTAATTAAGTTTAAACCCATTAATTCATACACAACCTGCCCACCTTTGACTTCTGTAAGAGTTCATTTTGGCCTTTAACTTCCTTTCTTTTTTCTTTTTTTTTTTCTAATGACTTGGTATTGCAGAATATGGGAACTGTGAATTTCCTACAGGCTATTGAAGTGGGAAAACAAAATGGGGGAAGATTTGGTGAATTTCAGCTGCAAATTTATTGGGGCTACATATATAGCATTTTTATTCTTAGTATCTTATTCTTATTATCTAGAAGGATGATTAGTAGAGTTGGCAGAGTTGTTATCATTTGGTTCAACTTTTTCTTTGTCTATAATTTGTGGCCCTACTCGTATTTATTGTTGTTATTGCTTTGGAACATTATAAGAGAAATTATATCATATTACTCATGAATTTTTAGATTTTACAAATGAGAATTAATGTGATAACATATAGCTTTTATGATATATTAAAAAATAAATAAAAAATAGAATCCCAATTCAACTGCTACTGAATTAAGTACAAATTCTTATTATAACATTCATTCATTTCAAGGTGTTAGTAAACATTTGTTAATTTTAAATTATATTTAGGAAATATTTTAAAACAAATTTTATTGAAAAAAGTTTTAAATATTTCCAAAGCTTTGGTGGAATTTTATAAACGTTACTTTCCTTACACTTCAAGAATTTTCAAGTAATTTGTTACAACAATTTTATAGGTAAGGTTCATACTTCATAGGCTTTGGACTTGGTATTGGTTAAACTGAACATCAAAATAGGCCGAACAAGGAAAATCCAATTGGAAAGTCTAATGCAAATTATTTATTCCTTGAAAATGGAACATTTGGGCGCCAAAGTGTATTCAAATCGTCCTGATTTCGTTATTGAGTTCGAGTTATTCAAAAGTTAAATCAATTTTAAGTTATTTAACATCTAATTGAAAAAGTTTGAGAGATTAATCGAATTTTTTTAATATATACTTAATAAATAAATAATAAAAAATAAATGAAATTTGAATACCTCAAATAAATTAGGAGTTGAATTATATGATGAAAAATGAAAGCTAAATTGAACTTCAAATCTAATGGACGAACATCGATTCAACTCAACTCTATTACAAATTTACAACCTTTGGTTTCTATGACGTATAGAACATATATGCATCCATGGATATCTCATTCACACATACACACTTACTTGTACACATAGACGTACTTCGATTAATTAAAGTTATTTATATTAATTAGAAAAATTATCAAGCGAATCAATATATTGAATAACAAATTTTTTTTGTTGTTGGTATTTCAAGTAACTAATTTGTCAAAATTCAATTGTGTACTACTCTTTCAATCAAAGCTAATCACTTATTTTCATGATTGATTTAAATGCATATCACTTATAATAATTATATTACAATAAATTAATTAAAATTCAAAATTACAGAAAGATGTATCAAAATATTATATAAAATCTATATATATATATATAAATGATAAAATCTTACCCAATTCTTAAATGCGATTAATTAAATATAAAATAATAGTAAAAATAATTAAGGTAACCGGCTTATCTTTGGTTGTAAGTATTTGAAACATTGTATTTCAAGCTTAAGTTGTTTGTATTTTATGATGTATTTCAGGTATGCTAAGTGGATGTGCATCTACATATATATATATATTATAGTTTTTTTTACAATAAATTCAATAAAATTTTATTAATAATTTTCAAGATTAACGCCAATAAAAAAATCATCAATAAAACTCAAATTCAAAATATTTCGTAATGAAAAGAATCAGTCCAACTAATTGAACCAACCCTCATTGCTTGTAAAAGAAATAACAAAAAAGGAGGCCGAGAGGTTGAAAACCAATATTCACCTATCAAACTTGACAAATTCTAGTTCCAAACTCAAGTCCTTGTTGGGCTCTGGCCCAAATCTGCTCCTTTCACTACATTATTTCTTTCATAAAATAAATACTAATAATCGATATTCCTTTAACACTATTTTTCAATTGAAAAGCCTTTGGCAATTATTTGACATATTATAAAATTTTATTAACGCGTAATATTAAATAACACAATTAAATAATTAACTCTCTCGTCTCGTAAATTCTATCTCGTCCATCCAATAAACTCTAACCTATAAAATGTTACTTTGTAAAAATCATATTTTAGATTCGGGTTAAGTATGATCTAATTTATTATTTAATTAATAAAAATTTTTAAATTTTTTTATCAAAAAATATTTTTAATATTTTAATATATTTTAAATAGTAAAATAAATTTTTTTAAAACCAACAAATCAAATTAAATTTTAAGCAAATAAAATTTTTTATTTCTCAAATCTAATTTGATCTAACCTATAAACTTTAATTAAGCACAAAATGGACATAATGTTTTTTTCTCATTATAAAATAAAACATGGGATGGGACCCCACGCCTCAAATGTTTAAGTCGTTGATACCTACTGTTGAGTGCAAAAAAGAAAAATGGTTGCCGTGATGAAGACTTGCAGATACTATACTGTTAGAAATGTTTAGACTGTTAAATTTTTAATCATAATTTTATGTGGATACAACATCGCTTATTAAATTTATATTATAAAAAAATAATTGAAAATTCTTAAGATCAGACATTAGAAATATATTTATATACCTTAGAAAGAAAATAAATAAAAAGAAATTTTGGTTGCGTAAACAAATAAAATGATAAATCAAAATCCAAAGCAATCACTTTCCCCCTCTCAACTATAATAAACCAAACAAAATAAAGAAGACAAAGCAAAATATGCAAAAAAAAAAAAAAAAAAAAAGAAAAGGAAAGAAAAAGACTTGTAATGAGTTATGTTTCTTTGATTTTTTTTTTTTTTTAATATTTGTGATTAATATTTAATTATTTACATACAATTCATACTTTGATATTAATATAAATTAATATATATTAATTATATAAATTTCTTTTAAAAAATTATATATTTATTTATATTAAAAATATATTTGTATTTAATAATCATTTGAATCGGAGTAATACAGGGAAGGCAGCAGTGTGCACGCTGCTGCGTTGTTCATTGATAGCGTGTGATTTGTCGCAATAAAATTACTAATGGACGGTGGGGCTGGTGGTGGTGGTGGTAGATTTGGTTTGTTTGCTGCGTTTTGTGTGCCCTATGCCTATGCGTCACCTTCAAGGCATCTTCAACTATCAAATACCATAAAAAGTTCAATCATTTCTTTATACACACACATATATATATATTTTAATAGACAAGGAAAAAGTTTTTACCTTTTTTTTTTTACCCTTTTAAATTGAATTTTATTATTGATTTTTTTAATTTAAAGAAAATGCCTTAGCAATTAGAATTTTATTTTTTTTTCTAATTTTTAAGATTTTGAGATTACGACTCAAACCGTGCTCATTAATTAAAAAAATACACTAATCATCAAATTAAATATTTTGATGCAATTTCAAATTTTATTTTGAATGTATAGGGATTTAAATTTTAAGATAAGATAATACTACCTAAGATTTTGTAACCCAACATTAACAGAAAAAGATAACTCGATAATTTTTGAAAAATTAAATTTTGAATCTCTTTTTTTCTCCCTCACTTTTGTTATAATAGGGATTAGGGAGAATAATATCATTTTGAATTCAAAATCTTCAAGATAAACATGTGTGGTGGTTATCATTCTAACAATATATATCATAAATTTTTAATAAAAAAATTTAAAAAATAAGAATATTTAAAAGTGTAGGGATTTAATTTTAATGTTTAAATACGACTCTCATCCACGACTGGTTACCATTTTAAATATAGCATATTTCAATATAGTGTTATAGATTGTTTTTCATGTCATGTATGTTCTCACATGTACAAAAAATAGAGTAGTTTTGGGCATTGGAAAAATTATTCTCCTTCGCAAAATAAAGTTTTTGACGTATAAAATTTAAAATATATAAATTTTAATAAATTAATATTTTATTTTTTACATATATTATTTTTTTATTATTTTTAGGGTTATATTATCGTATTTTTTTCAAATTTCTTGGACAAATATCCATGGTGGCAGGACTTGATCCATGATTAAGAAATATCTTTGCCGAAAAGAAGGTTACCTAATTACTAAATTTAAAAAGTTGTACCACAAATAAATTGTACGTAAAAATCGTGACATTATTATATGGTTTCAAATTCGCCCATCTTAATTTTAGTATTTAAGGGATTAATTTGGTGTAAGATTTAAAATTACGCATTTTTAAACTTCAATTCATACCATACATTTGTTCTTACGAAAACATTAAGAGAGTTTTACAGGTCACTGCCTCCTATAAGTTCTACCTACATAAGATTCTTTGCTATTTAAAACTATATATATATATATATATATATAAACCTTTATATGATTTGATATAAAATGGAAAATGCTAAAAATATTTCTATCAATTCAGTTATCAGAAAAATTAAAATAAGCATTATTTAACTAACAAAATTGATTCAATTAGTTAATTTGTTCTTCTCGATCGACTATAACTAATTCGTTGGTTTAGACTACAATTAAATTATAAGTAAAAATATCAAAATATTTCATAATGTAAACCTTGAACAGAGGTATTCAATTGATTAATTCGATTAAAATCATAACTAATTTGCCATTAATCAAAATTTTTATTTGGTTTTATTAACTTTAGTTAAAATTAAACTTCAATCAATTAATTTAATCTGTTAACTGAATTATTGAATTAACCAAACATTAAATAATTTATCATCCATAAGCAAAAATTACATTAAAAAAACTTTTATTTAATAATATTTGCATCCTAACCCAAAAATTAGTGCACCTAATGTCTCAGAAAAGAGTTTTTTTTTTTTTTTTTTTATCTTTATAACAACGAACAATATTATTTAAAAATAATAAAACGTCCTTTTATTATTTGCATAATATATGGTTTGATGTGGCAGGCCATTTATTATTTATTTACTTTTCGTATCCTACAGGTAAAGCAATAATTACTGCATGGGACAGCAGAACATGCTGTGCATGCTTTATACAGCATATTGTCTTCTTTTCTTTATTACCATTTAAAAAAAAAATCTCCCCGATTTAAAAAGTGGAAAAAGCTAATTCGATCTTCCATTTGAATGAAAATGCTGGAGATTTTTTTATTTTTCTCTCCAGTAATTTTACAAAATATATATATATATATAGAGTTTCTTTTATAACTTTATTATCAATAATATATGGAACAAAATTAAGGATTTTCCAAAATGAGGATTAAAATATAATAATAAAGTCGAATTTATTTTTATTGATATACGTGAAAAAATTTAAAAAATAATTTAAAAAATTAAATTTAAATTTAAATATATATTTTTTATTTTTTAACTATGATATTATTTGAATTAAAATATAAAATAATACATGTTTGCTGTGAAGTTAATTGAATAAATAAGGATCGAATACTTTATCTGTAAAATTTAAACTAAATTCTTGATATTAACAATCTCTTAGAGAACAATTTGTATATTCAATTTAGTTTCTCAATAAGAGAGAAAATTGTATTCTTCTCTTCGGATCAACTAGCCTCCTCTCCTTTAAACATTTTTTTATATAAAAACAAATTGACAAATTTATTTATTATTTATTTTTAAATCTTTGAAACCAAGGTGTTATTTGACCAACTGTTTACAGCATTGATTACTTTTCATCGATTTTATCTTCATTATTTAAAAAAAATAAAAAATAGAAATTCGAACGGGGTGGAGCCAACTGGCTTCTTTGTAATGTGGAAAGACGTATTAAAAATTTTCGTTTACATTTAGATAAAAAAAAAAGGTGAGAATTACTTTAAAAATTGACTTTTATTACTTTTTTGATTTTTACCATTTATATCCTTTTGTTTGTCATTCTTTATGTCTTCTTATTTATTTATTTTTTTGTAAAAAAAAGAATTTATTATCTTAACTTGAAGATAAAAGAAGGGTATGAATACTATCATTATATTGGTATTATTATAATTATGCTCTGTGAAAAAATATATCCACTAACCTTATATTCTTATGCATTCTTTTTTAGCTTTTCTATTTGAAAAATAATTTTATCGAGGAATAATATTTTATTCAGACTTTCTAATTTGCACACATAAGACAGTGTTTTCTCTTTACATTGTTTTAACATTTTATAACAAGTATTTAATTGTAAAATTAGGTATAAATTTATAAATTCTATTCATATTCATCCTTAAACTAATACATAGCTAATTATATGTTGCCTTGTTATTTTTTCCTGTCTCTCTCTCTTTTTTTAAAAAAAAATTATAAGCAATTCAAATAATAATTAACTTTCCCTTCCCATTTTAATTAATTTAATTTCAGATACTAATCTTATTAAAGACAGCATTTGACTTATAATATACACCTAAGTATGAAATGAAAAAAAAAACAATTATCAAAAAAAAAAAGAAAAGAAAGGCGATTCTTTTATAAATAAATAATAAAGAAAGGCAGTGACGATGGTGACATGGCATGGCATGGCATTACTGGTGAACTGGTAAGCTTATCCTGACTCTTACCGGACACTACCTACACTCCCTCCATCAATATGGGCCCACTCCCTCCACCCACCCACTCACCCAACCACCCTCTCCCCGCCCCGGCCATTGCTTTGCTTTCCACAATTCCAAGAAAAAATAATTTAAAAAAAAACAAAACAGAACAGCACATCAAGGGCAAAACGGCGATTTTAATATTATTATTAAAAAAAGAAGAAAAGGAGGGAAGAAGGAAAACTATCCAATCAAAATAGAATAAAAAATAAAAACACGTGTCATTTTTTCATGGTTTGACGCCGTCTGGAAGGAAAACACAGCTGTCGGTTAGCGTGCTCTCGAGTCACGAGACGGGTCAGAAGGACGGCCCATAGATCCTGCATCCTTGTCTGTCCCATCAACCGGTTAGGACCTCACCGGGAAACCGTTTCCTGTCGCTCAAACTTTAGGGAAAAAAAAATTGAAAATTTTTACTTATTGGTATTTATTTATTTTTTTACCTCACGGCTTCTTAATTTTTACTCTTAATAGTTAATACCGTGTGATTTATTTATTTCTTTTTATATTTACCTTTATCTACTCAAATTTTAGTATCTTTATATTTAAAAGTTTACGCGCCTAAAATCCTGAGATACTGAATGCACCCTTGAAATGTAATTTTATATCATTTTATCGAAGTAATTGTTATTTAAGAAAAATATTCATACGAAATTATGAGATTTTTAATAAAAAATATTAACCCTTATGATATTAGAATGTTAAAACTTTAGAAGAAAATAAGTGTAAAAATGAAATTAATGGGGTGTTAATTTTAAAAAGCATAAACTGAGGGGTTAAACTGTAGTTTATGTTGAAAAAAGAAAAAGAGTAAAGGAATTTGGTCTTATTGCTCTTTTCTTTTTCTTTATTTCTTTTGAGTACACGGCTTTTAATATGCGAACATGACAGGCAGCTGACGTGGTCGAATGACTGAGCTCCACAGCCTCTCATTTATTATTTTTATATTGACTCCAATATATTTGAAAATTATTTTTAAATACTTTCCACAAAAATCAAACCGTTAACCTTTTCTTTTTAAAGAACAATTTATCGTTAGCAATTTAGCGATAATAATTTTAATTTTGCGCAAATACCTTTTCTTTTTTAAAAATAGTGTAATATTACCATTTTGCAATGGGATAAAAGAAATAAAATTTGGACATACTTAGCATTGGAGCAATAAATAAACATATTGTCGGTGAATCTTACGTTTTTAATAATTATAATATAAGGTTATTTTCAATAATAATAATAATAATAATCTTTAAAATCATAACTCCAAGCTAATATAGACTTTCTGTTTTATAAATAACTTATATGGTCACGAGGATAATATTTTTCATTATATATCAACAAAAATTACATAAGTTTTTCTGTAAATAATTACACTTTTAAGTGATTAAAAGAAGTAAAAATAATTATTATATTTTAAGTGATACTACTATTTCAAGAAACAACAAAAACATTAAAATTTGAAGGAAACTACGTATTAAAGTTGATGAACAAACTCTCTTTAAATAACCAGCACCCTTGACTAAATGTCAAGTTTGATATGTATAAATATATATATCGAACAAAAAAAAATAGTGCCTATTTTTCTTAGTATTTTTTTCTGTTAAAAAATAATTACATGCATTATATTTATTAATTTTAATTTTACTTATGTTTAATAAGAGTGTGTGTAATAAAAATATACGATTGTAACTAAATAGCTGCTGCTTCAATATTAATCTTTTAAACTTTTTTTTATTTGCTCCTTGACACACAATCCAAATAAAGATTAAAATGATTGTGCCTTGTCACTTGCTACCCTAATAATTTGGTTTTTGGAATTGAAATAGGTCACCCTAACCTGCAATTCTCCTTTTTTTTTTTTTTTCCCGACCTTACTTCAATTTGACTTTAAATATATTAAATCTGATAATTTATATATTAATATTTTATTTATATATTTTATTATATTATAATTATATTTAAATTTTTTTATTTATATCAATTTTAATATGTTTATAATACGTATTATATAGATCTTAAAAATATATTTATATCATTTTTTTTATTTTAAATATATTATATTTATATAACTGTATTAAATATTGTTAGGTTTAAAATATATTTATATTATCTTGCATAGGATCCTTTGTGGTTAAGGACAAAATTGGGCACTTCATAATTATAAGACATAATCTCAAGTTTTTTTTGGACTTAAAAGCAAAGATACAACTTAATTATCATAATCCCTAATTATAATCCTCTTCGTTATCCTATAATTAATTATAGTTTTAAGTTTTGTTTTAATTTAAATTTTTTAATTATAAAAATATATTTTCTTACATGAATATATTCATAATTTTATTTTCCAAATAATTTAATAAAAATCGAACAACTTTAATTGCAAAAAATAAACAAGAGATAGTTCTAAAATGGATTTTGGCCTTAATCTCTTATTATTATGATCCATTGACCCCAAAATCAAAATATTAGAAAGAAAATCATCAAACTTTAGCTCAGACGTTAAATCAACCACTAGAAAATTCCCCTAGCTTCGCCAAGGGATTTTAAAAAAAAAATTAATATAATTTTAACTATATTAAACAATAGTTGTTTATTTAAATAATTTTTAATATTTAAATATATTATATTTTTAAGATGAAAATTAAACATTTCAAATTATATCTTTTTCATGGATAAAAATCTTTTATTAAACCAATTTCAAATAACAACATAAAACTATAAAATAAAACTTATTTTTTAAAAAAATCAGGGAATAAATTCATCAAAAATAAAACTTAAATCAATTTTTTACGAATCATATTTCAACTTCTTAAATGGTATTAAATAATAATCATTTATTTAAATATTTTTAATATATATTTATATGTTAAAATAATTATATTTTTAATATAAAAATTAAATATTTCAAATTACATTTTCTTCGCATATAAAAATTATTTACTAAAAAATCAGTTTAAATAAAAATTGTCCAAAAATTTAAATAGAAAAACATAAATTATAAAATTTAACTTTTTTAAAATCATTTGACAAAATTATAAAAAATAAAATTTATTTTACAGAGATTTTATATTTTTCACTATGAAATTCCAATATACTTTTTTTCTCAAAGAACAAAAAATAATTAGAAAATCTTTTTCACAAAAATTTTTATTTTTTCATTAATAATTACTTATTCCAATAATGGTAATTAATAAATATTTTTAGTATATAGGTTCGTTTCATAATTTTTTCAAATTTTATTATACGTTTTCCAAAAAATATTTAATATAATGATAATAAATAATAAATATATTTTATTTACTAATTAATTTTGTAATTTAAAAAAATTAATGATGATAGTGAGTTAAATATTTATAATTTTTTAAATATTTGAATCTAGATTTGTTTGATTGATAAAAAAAATGTAAAGTAATTTAATATTCACCTACTATTTGAATCCGAATTTAATTGAAAAAGTAATATCTGTTAGATATTCGAATCTATTAAATATATAAATTTATTAAATTATTTTTAACATAAATTATAAAATTAAATGATAACTAAATATATAAATAGATATCAAATTTAAATGCTTAAATTTGTACGAATAAAATGAATTTAGATTTCTCGTACAATTCAAATTAAAGTAAAAATAAATTTAAGTAATGAATAATCAAATATTCATATCTATCTATTTTGAATTTATTTTGAGTAACGACTTTAATATTTAAATTTATAATATCTAAATTTCAATAATAAATTAAACAGTTTTGAACAATTAATTTTATACTAATCACTTTTTATTTTTTTTATCGATAATTATTTATAATATTGATTATATTTATAATTATTTTCAAATATTAACTTATTTTTTATTTATCTAAAATTTTAAAAAATGATAGGTGTCGCTGCCTCCTTCTCTCCCCATCCCTTAGGGAATACTTTTAATCTATAGTTATTACAGATATGATAGATGTGGGACAGGTGGACAGGGCCACCAATTATGAGCCATGATGGACGGTAGTTCTGCCAATAAGATTAGGGTTGGACAAATAAATATCAAGGATTTAGAGCCAAACAAGGAAAAAAACATTAAGGAGAAAAAAAAGAACAAACTTTTTTCATAGCGGAAAGCGACTCTAATTTGTAGTTATTATCCTAATTAAATGCTTCATATTAATATAAATTTAAATAAAAATTATTTAATTTATTATTAATAAAAATTTTAAATTTTATAGACATAAATTAACTTTTAAAGTATATTAAAAATATAAAAAATTAATTAAATAATAGGAAAACATGTATAATTTTTTAATTTCACTTGTTAAGTTAAAAATTAGTATGTTAAAATGTTCATAAGTTAATTATATCTCAAGTAATAACAATGAAATATATGAACTAATTAGAGATATTAAAATTTAATCAGAGTTTACTTTTACACTGCAATAAGGGGAGGACTTCCATTTTATTATCAATTTAGATTCATTAAAATCTTAATACATCAAGTTAATATCGAAAAATATGCGTTTAAAAAAAAATTAAAGTCAAGCAAAATCCGTAGATACCACTAATTATATTAAAATGAAGGACAAAACTTGCTTAGATTTTCACCTCAACAT
>JBBYHL010000001.1:10855628-10873611 GCA_038381835.1 Adansonia madagascariensis | reverse complement strand
TACAATCTCACTAATGTTACCTGTAGTCATGCTTCTTTTCTGCATCAATCCGGTAAACCTTGAAAAATATTTGCAAGTGGCAGCTTGTTCTAAATCTCTCACTCATATCATTGCAGAAAAAACTGGCATCTGCTCCATTTCAATGTTGCAATGGCTGGAAGAACTGGCTTGTACCGACTATGACGCAAAATTAATTAAGTTTTTGTCCAAAAAGTCTGTCCTTTTTCTTTCTTCACGCCAAAGGGGAAAAAAAAAGTCAAAAAGAAAAGTTTTTTCGGTTTTTTAGGCTTTTAGCTTTGCTGCTTTTAATGATCATCAATATTCATGCTTTTATATAACTACCAACTCTTAATTTTTCAGCAGCCATGGCAAAAGAATGATGAAATTAACCAATGATGGCTTGGTAGTTAATCACCATTTTTATAGTTTAAGTCTATCATGGGCATGGCAGTGAAAAGTTACTTAAATGTTAAATGCTGCCCATTTATTCATATGGCCGTTTGGCATATGTTAATCAACTTATGTGGCAAACGATTATTTCTTGGCTTTGATGACGGCTTTGATTGGGAGTCCGGTTGGAGGCATCTGACCATATGTTTTCGGAAGGCTCTCAAATGTATCATATCTATTTTTTATTATATTATTTTTATATTTATTAAACATGAAATTATCAAATCTATTTATATGTAATACTTGAATATAATTATAACTAGAAATACCCTCGTACGATATGTGGGTAGTGAATAATCGTAATTAAAAATAAAATTATATAAATTTGTTTTGTAAATAAAAAATATATTCAAAATAAAAAAATTTGCATTTTAGCTTTTATGAATATACACTCTTACAATATCTTAATTTTATTGTAATCTTTACTGTCATTTTTTTTTTTTAATTTCTTTGGATTCTTTATAAGAGTATAGATCTCACTAATAAAAATATGTTTTCAACTATTTTCATCTCAAGAACATACGATTATCTATTAACAGTATCTTTAATAATATTTAGTTTTATAAAAATTAACTTCACACAATTATTACAGATTATGATATATATATATATATATATTCATTTGCAGAGTTCAACATTATTTGTTCAAGAATCCAAAAGAAATATTTTCCAAATCTATTAGTTTTACAAAAGTTGAAATTTTCTGCAATAAGAACCAAAAAATGTAATGATATTAGATCATCAGAATTAAAATTTGATGTCTACATTCCTAATTTAAAAGATAGGAATTTTTTAAATAAAGTATAATTTTTATGTATTTATTCGAATATTTATAATTTGTCAACCATGTATTTAAAGTATTAAATACCTCAACATGAATGCTTAACCAGAAAATAACACCCTCAAGGAATGCCTAAAATTAACTATCCACCTTTGAAAATGACGTCGTTTAATATGCTAAAATGATAGTTTAGTTAACCTATAAATTCAATCAACTTTCCTCACTTGGGTTCTTTATGGAGATTTTTATGGGACGGATGAAAAAATTCTAAATTTTTTTTTTCGATTTAGTTTATCTATAATACTTATCTTTATATTAATATTTATATTTATAATTAAATTTAAATAAAAATATTTTTTAATTATTAAATATTAATTAAATAAAATAATTAAATTTAAATATATCAAATACATCGAATTGAATGAAGAACCTAATTGGTACAGAATTTAGCCTTTCCCTCTAAATTCCTTCCGTTGGCCCATTCTTTTCTCTCTCGAAAAACCCATTAATCTTTTTTTTGTTTCCGATTTTGACCCTCTAAAACCCTAAACCTTCTTCCTTCCATCTTTATGCTTCTTCAGTGATGTTGATGTCCAGGGGTTTGTCACGCGTCTCCATAAGCGTCGGTGCACGCTTCTTGCTTCTCTCTGCTCCGAAGAACCTTCAAAAGCCAAGCTTTTCCACCCAGTTTCACTCTGTTGTTTGTCAATCTCCGAATAAGGTACTAAAAATTTACAATAAATACAAGCCTTGATTTTTTATTTTTTTTTTGTGGTTAATTCTGAGAGGATTTTGATGGGGTCTAAGTATTTTGTTTAAATTAGCTTAAATTTGATGACTTTTTCATCTGGGCATTGTTTTTTATTGTATATTTTTTGTTTAATCATGTTGAAATTCTCTGGTTTTGTTTGAAAGTTAAAGGGTTTAATAGGTTGCTTCTAGGGTCCTTAGGTTTGCTCTATCTTTTTTTCATTTTTTTGATTGATTTTGCTGCCTTTCAATCTAAATTGTATGTTTTGATTGTGTAAAAGTTCAGCACTTGGAAGTGAAAGATTTAATTTTTGTTATTGCAATAAATCAAAGGTAACAAAGGAGAAAAATTTACTAATTGGCTTAATGCTGTTATTACATTTTATTAATTTATAAGCTGTAACCACATTCTTCATATTGATTTAATCAGGGTCTTGTTTGCTACCAGCTCTGACTTTTCATTTTTTTAAGTACCCATATCCGACTCATTTTTGGCATGAGTATGAGGTGAATGACTCTCTAAGATCCTCTAAATACATGAAAAAAATTAAACATACTCATGTTGAACATATACCCGTATCCGATTCTTATATCCAAGTCTGAGTAACATAGCTTATTTGGTTTAAGGTTCTCATTTTTTTTTTCAGTAATTGAGTAACCGTGGAGGAATTAGGATCCTAAACCCATATTTTGATTCCTCCAAAACATGACCAGGTCCATACATATTGATAAGTTGTATTTTCATTTTACTGCATTTTCTTGGGGGTTTTGTGTACTATTATAAGTTGTATGCGCTTTCTTTTCTGTGTAGTTGGTTACAAGTGATGTGTCTCTGCTGCATCATTCAAGCTTCAATTTCTTTGCATTCCGACGATTTGGGATCTTTTCGTTTGCCTCTTCCAAGCCTTCAGAAAAGGAACATGAGAGTTCTGTGCAAAATAATGGTCAAGAGCCTGCAAAGCCGAGTGGGGATACAAATCCTGGAGAGGCTGAAGTTATTCAAGTAAAAGAATCAGGTTTTAACCCAGACTCCCAAAATACAATGCCTCAATCTGATACAAGAAGAAGAAGAGCAGCTAAACGAACCGCATTTTCTGATTCAGATTCTGAGAGTGATGGTGACCTATCAATGGCTGATATGGTCAAACTTGTGGAGGAAAAAGAAGGACTCTTGAAGGCAAAGCAGAAGGAGATTGAACAAATGCAGGACAAAGTTGTTCGAACTCTTGCAGAAATGGAGAATGTTATGGCCAGGACAAGACGTGAAGCTGAGAACTCAAAAAAATTTGCCATACAGGTATGTTGGTGACTCAAGACCACTTGGTTTTTGTTCTATTTGGGATCTCACAAAAATGATAGCAATTATTTGTCAATGTGCTGTAGAATTTTGCAAAGGGCCTACTAGATGTTGCAGACAATTTAGGAAGGGCTTCTACACATGTTAAAGGCAGTTTCTCTAAGATTGATGAATCCAAAGATGCTGCTGGAGCTGTACCACTCCTTAAGACACTCCTAGAAGGAGTTGAAATGACCGAGAAACAGCTTGGAGAGGTAATTTTTGTGACTTCACCAAAAGTCAGGAGTTAGTTTCATAGCTTCCTTTTGTGTTGATGGTTCTCATGAAGCTGAGTTGTTAGAGTTCCTATACTTGAATTAGCAGGTTTGATTTCCACGTTCCTTGGTAAAAAGGCAAATTTTGCAAACTGGAATCATGTCAATTATTGCACTTAATCTGAAAAGTTGTTAATACACAGTCACGTGCTTAGTTAATTTTGCAAGTTGTTGTCACTCTGACAATGTTTGCCTCGACATATGTTCTATAACGTATTAAATTTGTTACTAACCAGTTAAAAACGGTTTTTGCTTTCAGGTATTTAGAAAGTTTGGAGTGGAAAAATTCGATCCTACAAATGAACCATTTGATCCACACATGCACAATGCAGTATTCCAAGTACCGGATATTTCTAAGCCTCCAGGCACGGTTGCTCATGTTTTGAAGGTATTGTTTTCTAACCCATTTTTATTGAAACTGTTCCAGTTGTGCATCTTCTGTTACAGTCAATTCAAATGGTTTATTAAGTTTAGTCACCATTTAACAACTCAAATTTTCTTCTGTTTGACTACGAAGTCCTGTTCAAACAACCTATGTGTTAATAGTTTATTAAGTTACTAATAAAGTGTTTGTCTCCCTTCTTTATTACAGGCAGGATACATGCTCTATGATCGAGTTATTCGACCAGCAGAGGTCGGAGTTACTGAAGCACCGGATAACGATGCAGCTGAGAATGACACAAATGACAAAAGCTCTAACGCTTGACGGTAGCCTGGTAAGGCTAGGTTGAGTTGTCATGGGAATTTTTCAGAAAACTTTGACTATGTGATAAGAATTATATCCATAATGAGGCTTTCATGTTACATTCATCTTTCAAAACTTTACCTCTCTGTCTACATTTTTGCCCGTCAATTTCTTGTTTCACGACTTCTCATTAGAGATGCCAAAAGGGGGCTTTTTGGTAGGCTTTTCTTTTTCTTAATCAAATAAAAAAATTTTGCACTTTTGGTCATTAAAAGATGAACATTGCAATCTTAGAGCGTAATCCACATTTTGAAAGGAGATATATCAAAGGTTTCTATTCTATGTAAACTAGCTGGAATGACAAAGCCAAAAGACAAATATCAACAGTATTAGCTCAAGTTTTAGGTGCAAACAACTGCCAAGGATAGAATATACACCACAAACTAGTATTACACGATCAAGCATATATAGGTATATAGTTACATACTAATACATACGATGCATTACTATGGAGTGCCCAAGTATGTGGACTATTCTCGGCACGACTGATCTTTCCTTTGAACTAATTACATGTCAACCCATTGTCCAAAATCCTGCTGAGCTTGCTGCTTTCTCCTGACTGATCTTTTCACCAACAGGATCACGGCTGCCGTCATGGCCTTTCAAACACAAACCTAAGTCCAAATTACCCATGCTTGAATCCTGCAAAAAGGGAAGACCTTTGTTTATCCCGCTCTGTGGGGGAACTAAATGATTCATCTTCAACTTTGAGCAAGATGATGTTTGTATTTTCAAAAACAATATAAGAGATTTAACCCTAGGGATGTCAAATTGGTCCTTATACCAATAATTTATGGTTTGCTCTCAGAAACCTGTTTCGTCCCGGCACTTTTAATGCATTGGTACGATACAGTACCAAAAGAAGGCTCAGATTAATGGCATTTTAAGATTTTGCAAGGCAGCTTATATAGGATGGACCAACAGTACAACTTGTATTACAACCCTATGAACTGAATGATGCTACTATAATGGCATTACTATTTGAATATGGCTTGTATCCTGCTAAATTTTAAATATTTCGTGTTCTGCATTTAGAATTTCTGCATTATCTGCCCGAAGGAAAACAAAAATACCTCGCACATGAGTTTCTGGAGCATGCATATAAACAAGTAAACATCATCGAAGAACCACTTCTTTAACCATACCAATCAACTGCGGTTGAAGGCATGAGATGACACTGAAGTTTCAAACATTTTAACAATGTCCTTCCAGAAACCACGACAGGCTACCTTCTCTTTCTCACAGTCAAATTTCCCGGACACCGATTTTCATCTACCCTTTTTCCAATTCTCTTTATTATTATTATTTTTTTTCATTGCAGGAGGTCCAATTGCAATTATTCCTCAACTTCCAAATGCAATTAAGATAAGTTTAAACGGAAATCAAAGTTTTGTTACCTGAGTTTCTTTCTTCAAATTTTTATTCACGTTCAGCTCCTTATCACTATTGGATGATAGCCAATCTTGGGACTGTTTGGTCTCATTCTCATCTGTCTTAGCTTCATTTTCAACCTGTTTCGCAACCGCCCTTTTACGCTCTTCCTCTAACACAGCAACCTGCAAAAATGACAATCAACAACCATTTTTAAGATTAGTACTTTTTTCCTCTTTTTTTTTTTTTTTTTTTAACATAAGAAGCCAAAATTTTGTAACATTAAAAAAAGTCAAAATATTCAAGCAAAATCAACAAATTAATGCAATAATTAAAGGGAAAAGAACCCATTCTTTTTTAACCATATTGGAATTTCAAAGTCCATAATTTGATTCCATGAGTTCATGACAAATTGGGCAAACAAGTTATTATTTACTCTAAAGGGGTAACGATTTAGTTCCAACTTAATCAAAATCGTGGAAAAAAAACAAACAGTGAGCATAACCCTAAAGAAAACCACCGCAAAAAAGGACAAGAGCCTTTATACACGTATACATACGTGTACTTAATCACATACATAGATGACACGTACGTATATTTAGACACTTACAGGGGTATAGCGGAACTTGCGCTTAGGGGGTTGCTCCTCTTCCTCGCCGTCGACGGCGGAGGAGGACCCGGAATCAGCAAAGGAGAGTGGGGTCCACCGACAGAGTAGGATGCTGGAGGCGGCGGAACTGTTCCCGTTAGGCTGAGAGTGTTTAGCAGTACTGGATGAAGGCGAGACGTGAACCCACTTCTTCTTCCACTTCCTCACCGGGCCATTGAACAACGCCGTTGAACCGTACCGAGCCGAAGCTCGGCCCAGCCTGGTAGAACCCACTCCTTCCATTTCGATATCCCAAAGTTTTCTAGATTACTATCAACTGCTGTAACCGAAGGAGAGCAGATTAGAGTTTGAGAGTGAAAGGCATCGAAAGTGTTTTAAGTGTACAGTTGTAGATGTTGGGTTCGGTTCTGTAACTATAAAGCGACAGACGAGATGAGATTAAGACTAGGAGCGAACTTGTAACGAACGGCGTCGGTTTAGTTCGGACGTTTTTCTTGTTTCGTACTTGTCATTCGGCGGTAATGAAGTCATGCAATTAAAATAAACAAGAACTAGTTTTTTTTTTTAAATTGTATTACTTTGTTTCATTTTCATATGATATGAATATTAATCAAAGAAATAAAAATATTTTATTTTTGTTTTACTAATAAGCTATTAAATTACTAACTTTAGTTTTTTTTTTTTTATAAAATTTGAGATTAATCTTAAAAAAATTTAATTTTTTTGTCTTTTTATTTTTTTAAAATGTTTTTAACTTTAATTATTATTTTTTAAAATATTTATATTTTGAAATATTTGAGACTCAAAATTTACAAATTTTAATTTTTTAAATTTTAGTTATAATAATTATTAAAATTAAATACGTTTGAACCAAAAAAAATCAATTTATATATAATAAGGCATAATGATTAAGGAGTAAATAATATTATAAATATTTTATTTATATTTAAAATAAGTAAACAAAATAGCAATAAAATCAAATGAAGATTAAATTTCTAAATAATACTATATGATTTGGAGAAGAATAATTGAAATATTTGTTGGATATAACTATTATTTTTTTTTATAATTAAGCATTCAAATTTCTGTATAAATACATGTAATTGATTATTTAACTTTTGTGGGACATAAATTGAAAATGACGAAAGGGAAATTGTTCAAATGGTTCATAAAACGCACCGTTTACTTCATTGAAAATATCTAACAATCACACTGGCAAAGTTCCAGTCTTTATCTTCAACAGCGAACAGTTCAGGCTTCCACAGTGCAGCAACAATGGAGCTCTGTGTTAACGCCACGAAACTCATCAATTTAAACCAAAAAACCCATCTTTTCGTTCCTAAAAACACCATTTCTTTTTCTTTCAAAAACCCAATTCTCCAATTCAATAGCAAAGTGCTAAAAAGACCCTTATATGAGCCTCTTAACCAACTCGCTTCTTTTTCCCGCCAAATTCGGTCGCTTCAACGGCCAGTCTCATCTCGTATTAAGGCTTCAGCAGCTTCTTCAGCGACTTTCGGAGCCCAGACAGATAAGCTTCCAGCTGATATAAAGGTTACTGAGACTCAAGAGCCTAATTCAAGAGTAAGATTTTGGTGGTTTGTTTTGTTGATATTTTCATAATTTGAAGTTTCAATGTTTCTTAATTTCATTTCTTTTTATCTTACGGAGACATTAATGCTTGTTTTCTTTATCTTATTGAGCTTTCTTGCAGGTAAGGTTGAGTGTAGAAGTTCCGGCCGCAGTAGGTAAGGATTGTTACAATAGGGTCCTAAAGGAGTTTATGAAGCAAGTAAAGGTAATTTCTTGGCCAATGTTTACTTTACAGTAGTGTTGTAGTTTTGTGAGTTCATTTGGTTCATAAGAAAGTCATTTTTGTTAACAATTTATTGATTATAGGTTTTGATTCAAAGTTTTATGGTGATGAATTGATAGATAAATTTCATAGCTTTGTTGTTTAAATGCTTTTCAACTTGCTATATCTAGGACTATAGCTTTTTGTCACTAGAGGTGCTTTTATGCTAGATATTTGCTTTGATAGATTCCTTTTGAACGCTGAAATTCATTTTTTTAAACATGCACTAGATACCTGGATTTCGCCCCGGAAAGATCCCAGAGAGTATTCTTCTAAACTATGTTGGGGAGGGAAATGTTCAGAAGGCCACAGTAGAATCCATTTTGAAAAGGACCCTCCCTCATGCTATGTCTACGGTATGCTTAATAATGTTTAGTCCAGTCTGGTTAATGTTCCCAAGCTTTCATATTTTTTTTTGGCCTATTCACGTTAAGAATCAACTTGCTGATATTTGGTTGATCTTATTCTATAGGTCACTGGAAGGGCTTTGAGAGATTCAGTTCGTATAATAACCAAATTTTCTGATATGGAGAAAAGCTATTCTTCTCTAAGCTCTCTTAGGTTGGTAAATAGTATATCTTTAAATATCAGTTGCATGTTCCTCTGAAGGTTTAGTGTAGGGTAATACGTGCAATCATTCCTGTTAGAATTTTCTTTCACCGTGTACTTGAGGGTGTTACAACCCGAGAGAGGCATTTAAAAAGGAGGGAAAACTGACATGACAAATGTGCTTAAGCCTCTACAAGCAATGGTAAAATGGTTATTGATTTGATTTGTTTTCCAGTTATGATGTCATTGTAGATGTGGCACCTGAAGTCAAATGGATAACCGAGAATGGGTACAAAAATCTAAAGATTGTTGTTGAAATAGACAATGACATAGAAGCTGAAATAGCCTGTGAACGGGAAATAAGGCGTCGCCACAAGTCGTTAGGCTCACTGAGAATTGTGACTGACAGAGGACTACAGGTTATTCACGTTTAAGAAACTCTCCTTTGTTTCTAAACAGTATTAACCGTACTCTCTTTAGTCTTTAACTTCAATATACTGTATGTTATACTGATGGCTGTCTTATATTTGTTTGATTGTTAAAGTACGAAAATGAGATGGTCATTATAGAGGTTTCCTAACTCATGGAGGCTTCAAATATTGCCAGGTTTGTGATCTTGCAGTCCTTGATATATCAGCAACAACTATTGATCAAGATGAATCTAATGTTCAAAAGATTCCATCTGCAGAGAGTAAAGGTCTGCCAATATCAACTAATGCTTAAGTCTAACTGCCAATACTTTTAATTTTACTGCAGCAAGCGTGTTTATGTTTATTATATTTATTCCATTCTATTGAGAACTTCAAATATACACCTACCAGAAAGTGATGGTCAGAATTGATATTAGAATGAATATATCACAAGTGTTGGTTTTGGGTTTACAAAGAGGACTTGTTACCAATATATAGGTTCTAACTAAATATAAAGTAGTAGCTCCCAGTAAATAATCAAGTCACGCATGCAGTTGGTCGGATTCTTGAATTGTTCACTGTTGTAGTGTACCCATTTAATCTGCCTTTCAATCTCATTTTATTTTTTCATGTTTTCAATACTCTTCCTGCATATAACATATCAGGTACAAAACTCACTGTAGTGTTTCCAAATTTAACAAGTCCTGGTCTTTCAACAAGGATTGAGATCAGTTTATTAGCCGCAAGCTCTTTTTAATTTCTGCAGGTTTTCATTTTGATACGGAAGATGATGATAAAGTACTTCCCGGTTTCCTTGATTCCATAATTGGTATTCAACGAGGTGAAACAAAGTCCTTTCCACTTGTATTCCCCGAAACATGGCAACAAGAAAATCTTCGCGGTGTTCATGCTCAATTTACTGTGAGTTTCAGTTTGTTGTATGTTTTCAAAATTGTCAGATTTTCTTATTTGCTAAATTTCAAGAAAAATATCAGTTAAAGCCTAAAAGGCGTAACACACACTTGAATGTATTCAGGCACTCTGTAAAACTTCCAATTCGGAATTAATTCAATGAATACTTAAGCCATCTGGCTTTTTCTTTTTATTTGGTGTTATGGAATTGACAGGCAATAGTATGAAACTCTCTTCTTATTCCCTTTTTTAATTTTCTTATAGGTTGAATGCAAAGAACTATTCTACAGGGATTTACCTGAGTTAAATGACTCTATCGCTGATAAGCTTCTTCCTGGGTGCACCGACTTGAAGCAGGTTGCCAGTATGAACTCTCATCTTTGTTTCTGATTCTAATTCCAACATTTGCATTAACACGAAACCTTTTTGGCTGCATGAATCTGCAGGTTAAGGAATCATTATTGCAAAAGTGCCGAGAAATGGAGCAAGCTGCGAGAGACCAAGCAACAGATAATGCAATTCTAGACCAGCTTAGCAAGGTTATTTATACTAACATTTAGAATGGTTTAATTTAATTGAGGTCTCTCTTTTCTTTTTTCTAGAATACTTAGTTGACACCATGAAATTCAATCAGATGGTAGAAATCGAAATCCCCCAATCCTTGTTTGAGGAACAAGGTAGGCAGCTTTACGGAGCCAGACTTCTAGAGATTCAGGTAAGCATTACCTGTTTCAGATAAGTGATGACCCAGTATCTATAAATAAAGCATACGTTTATGTTTATCGTGCGTCTGCTCATGTTTTTTCTTCATTTGTGTGTGGCTATACCAGATATAATTCATTGTTTCACCATTGCAGGCGAATGTAAGGCTAAATGAACAGCAGTTGGCTTCTCTGTCAAGTCCAAAAGCAGTGAATGAGTATCTGGAGAACCAGAGAGAGAACATAATAAAATTGATAAAGCAAAATCTTGCTGTTGGAGATATTTTCAAACGTGAAAATTTGCAGGTAATATATATATTGCTTCAGACTTCTGACATAATTGATGCAATTTCCTTGTAACTAATAAACATTAAACATAGAAATTCTTTTTGAAACATGTTTCTATTTGGGTTTACTCTGTAGTTTTCATCCGAGGAGCTTGTTAAAGAGGTACAGAACTCAATTGCCGAATTCAAAAGTCACAAGCAAGAATACGATGAGGATCGTGTGAGGGAACAGGTCAGGATTCTGTCCTTTTTTTTTTCTTTTCACTTCCCTACATTCCCAAAACCAATTAATAAGGCTATCTTCAATCTTTTATAACGTCTGAAATGCTATCAGCAGAATTAAGACAAATTTCAATAACTTCGGGTGCATTTTAAATTTGGTCGAAACATGCTCCATTGTTTGATTTCTTCACTTGAAAGATTATCCAGTGCAGTGATGATATGATGTCTTTTTGAAATTGTTTAGGTACAAGATGTGCTGGAGGGAGCAAAGGTGCTTGAATGGCTTAAAGAACATGCAGAAATTCAGTATGTAACTAGATAAGAAAAAAAAAATATTCTGCCTGGCTGGAGAGAATCGGAGTCGAATCGCATTTGGGTCCACTGTCAAATTGCAAGATTTTGTGTTTTTCTTGATATACATAACTCAATATCTTCATCCAAGTAGAATAGAATCTGCACTTGAGAAGATTATGAAATTGTTCTGGTTTTTGTTAAATATCAAGCTATTCAAAGGTTCTTTAAAAGAGTAAGCAGTTCAATTTGTCATCATCCTTGTAATTAGAACAAACATTTTTTTTTTTTGAAACCTCGAGTTTTTCAAAGTTTGGTTTAGGGTCCTGTTTTTTAGGTCTTAAAATCATACCAGACCACATTCTTCCATTTTCAAGTTGAAAAAAACAGCAAATATAATCGACCATGAAAGCAGTACCTGATAAACATAAACCAGCAAGTTTGACTGATGTTAAAACCAACTTTCAACATGTTGAAGATCCCAGAAACCAAACAATCCTGAATATCAAGCATGCTCTATTTTGCATCATAAACATGAATAGATCATCCTAAAATTTGGTGCCATTAGACTTTTTTAAGTTTACTAACTGTGAAAAACTGTCTGCATCAGTGGGACTAAATCCGCACCATGTCAAAGATGGTAGGGATCAAAACAAGTGCCAGAGAAGTCCAAGGACTGTAATCGAGTCCTAACCTCATCAGAGAAAGACAGAGTGTACACAATTCGCCTTCCTCCACAAGAAATTTTGAGCAAAATCAACCTTCAAAGTGCATTCAACTAAACTTCAATACAGTCCAAGCATTCGCTCCTGCAATATCCGTCCTAACTTCGTGTATAGAACTTGCTGCTCCTCCAAAGTAAGGCTGCTTAATATCTGGAGCATAAGAACAAAAGAAAAAAAAAAAAAAACATAAGGTCATAATCGATTCTCATATGAAAAGATGCCTCATTGTTCGGAAACTAAAAAGAAGAAAACAAGAAGAATGGAATCTTTCAATTGGAAACAGCTGGAAATTTCCATATATGATGAGAACAAGTGGTTACCTCGTTTATGATCATCTCAACTGTATAATCTTGGGGAACAACAAATGACTGATGATAGATGTATGCAAAAACAGCCATTACCATCTGGAAACAACATACAGACCATATTTAAAACCAAACAAATAGAAGATAAGGATGCCATTATGTTTTAGAAACCAAGTCATACAACTAGCAGCTTGCCTGGCAGTCCATTCTGTCGGTAAATCCACCATGTCCGGGTATGCTATCGCCAAAATCCTGTGTCACCCGAGAAATGGTTGGTCAAGGACATCAGATGGGGAATGACAAAGTTCATCAGTTTTAAAATTTTATACATTATGATAATGAACAAAATGTTAACCTTAATCTTAAAAGCTCTCTTGAAACCACTCGCGAAAAAGCCTCCAAATGGTGCAATAATTGATGCAAATAAGCCAAGGCATAAAGCATGCCACTGAACTGGAAAAATTGCTATCTCTTTCCATGGCAACTGCTAAATATTACCAATAGTAAATTATCAAGCTGATTATATTTTGTTTGACAGATTAAGACACAAATAATACTATAATGCTGACGACTAAGAAATAATTTTAGCGGACTCTTTAGTAGAATATAGGACATTCATAGTATTGACTATCATGGGCCAATACAAAAGGTTCGGGGATAGTTAGTTCACTTTGTTCTTTTACATGCAGATGGTTGCAAGCTTGTTGCCAAATCAACAATGGCATTTGGACGAAGTGAGTTCTCTGGTTTATGTTTAACAGGGCTGAAGTTCAGTTAAACCTATTCAAAAGCATTTTACAAAGTCAAGGTTTTCTCCAGAAGATGCAATATTTTTTTCAAATAGAGTTTTGCAGAAGCGATGGAAGAAGTTAAAGGATCATTTACATGTTCGAAAACATTTACATAAGTTCGATATTCAAGTTCTTAAACTATTAACTAATTCTTTTTGTTTCTAAAGATCGAAGACAACACAAAGTCACAAATCAAAATAAAGTTAGTCTTCGCTTTTCTATCTGTTTAAGGATATTGAAGGTGAGGACTTTTAGGTATCGGTGTTGCTAGTGCCATGTGACGTGACTAGCAAGATAATATCCTATATTTGAGGAAAATTTATCCATGACATAAACCATATATGAAGGGATTTTTTCATTTGTGTTGCTCATCAAATCCGACCATTCATATTCAATGCTTCTAGATCCCTCACTCACCCATTGAGAAATCCATCCAAACAAGGGATAATACTCCGGCTTAAAAAGTGGACCAGGATCACAGTGAAGCCAACCGGTTGATAAATCCTGCATGCATTTCAGTCATATGAGCATTATCAGAATATGTGATTTTTTTCTTTCGTTTAAAGACGAATGCACTCCACAATGCGTTACCTTCCTTGGACATGTCAGCCACTGAAAATGAGCAAAGAAGTTTGCAAGCTGCATAAAAAGATAGAGAAGAGATTAAATCATGATCTATATCACCAGTTATATCACAGAAGTAAAAGTTGTTCAAAGGTGCAACCCGGCTCCCATTGATTTATAACTTTCCAACATTATAAAACTTTGTTTTCAACAAAAGGCGTATACCTCAAGAATCAAACTACATCGATTGAACAAAAAGGAACCATGAATTAGGAATCTTTACTTTTTCGGTTGTATCCGAAACAAGAAAGTCGAAGACTATGCCACTGGCAATGTAAAATTCTTACCACAAATGCCGAGATTGTAGTTGCAACTGATGCGCCAATGAAACCCTCCCATGTTTTCTTGGGAGATATCTTGATCAAAGGAGTTCTCCCGAAAAAGAAACCGAAGAAATATGCAGCAACATCATTGACAGCAATTAGTGATGCTGGGAGAAGGAACCTGCATAAATACAAGACTTATTAGATTTCAATAACAGGACAATATACAGCAAGTGATAAAAACAATTTAAATTTAAAGATGGAAAAATTGTACAAAGTGATGAAGCTTCTAAAATGTAAATTAACAAGGCAGGATCTGGTAATTCAATATGACAGGAAAGAAACGAATCAATCAGCAGCTAAACATGGCTCGTATTATTTATGGGAGTGTAAATAAAATTAATCAACCTACTAAAAAGCTAATTCGGTTTGGAAGTTACCAGAAGATGCCTTCGAAAATGTTGGCTACCGTAAATGCAGACTGAGTGAAGACGACAATGAGAATCATGTGTGTCCAGGCAAACTGTCCAAATTGATATTTGTACATCTTCTTCTTTAGTGTAAGAATGAACCACATGAAACCTGAATCCAAAACAAATCGAAACCTTTTCAATTTGGAAGAGAATAAAAGTTCATAGCTCAACATGATATCCCGGCAGAAGGCAGATAACAGGGAATGCAGATGAAAAGTAACATGTTAATACTATTCCGAGTTGACTCAAATTCCCGAAAAATCAAAAAGCAACACCAAACTTTTTCTAGACAACCAGACAAGTTAATTGACAACGTTATAATTGAGAAAAGAAAGCAATAAAGACAAATCAAGATGAAATTTTTTGGTGTCTTATATGTACAGAGAATTTGTGTCTTGCTTCTTTCGAAAACAAAATAAATACGAACCTGCTATGTATAAGAAATAACAAATAACCATCTGATACTTGATAAGCCTACTCACAAGCCTGTACAAAATTTTATCCGAAGTTACTGTATTCACGAGCTGGTGACTGAGAATGCGACCATATACAAAAAGCATAGCTGTGAAGTAAAAGTGCCTGCGGTGACATAAAATGACACCGGAATGTCAGTCTTTTAGGTGCTTACCACAATATGAAACTTGCATTGTAATTATTTTTACCAGTGCAAGAGCCTGAACCCGGGCAGGCGTTTATCTTCATGAGCTTTTCGAAGTAGATTGAAGAGCTCCCTTGCCATGAATATTTGGATAATAACAACCATGGCCCAAATATAAAGATGACCTAAATACAGGACCAAGAGGAAGAGCCCTAGCATCCACAGAGACGACCATGCACGAATCCACATCGACCGGTATTTGTTGTGATCGTTGACAAGTAAATGATGTCCATTCGTTCGGCTCATCTCAACCGGAAACTGCTTCCAAAGAACATGGTCACTGTACTTTCACCACCCGAGCAGAAAATAGAAGGAAAGAGGGATCATAACACTTAAAAAGAACAAATGGCACATCACATGCATCCGAACTTGCTGGAGATGTTCAAATTCCAACCAAGTTTAGAAATCCATGATGCATGGTGCGCAACATAGTCCAAAAGTTAAGTGAAAGAGATTGATCTTCCGAGAAGGATAAACTGATATATATAGGATAAGCACAAAAAAATGAATAAAACTCAAGGATTAACTGTATTAAACAATCAACTAATCCATAATGCTTAAAATTTACGGAGAACGATCTGTTTCATTCATCGACATGCAAATGCACAAGACAAGCACCTAGAAACAAAGACAGAGAGGCAGAACATGAAAAGAGGTATATATATTTGTGTGTGTGTATGTGTGTGTGTGTGTGTAACAATACAATACAAACCTCGTTCGAACGTCTCCGGTGCCGGGCTCGAGCACTAGTAGGTGTAGCTGGTGCACTGCTATCCTTTTGCATTGTTCTCTATTATTATACAAGCTCTATAAATAAACTTTGAGTTTGAGACAATACAAACAGACCCCCCCCCTCCCCCTGCATCAATCAAACGTTTCATTGTTTTAAAACAAAGAAACGTCAAGCAAACATACGAAAGAAATGAAATGTTAGCTAACAAAATTAGACCAACTAAATTTGTGCAGTCAGGCATTGATCTTTTTCATTTTTTTTTTTATTTGGTTAGATATTTCTTCCTTCGACATAGATTTTCATGCATCTAAAGAATCTCAAAATTGTATAGTACTAAATCATAACATTCTTCACCATTAAATAAAAAAATATGAAATAAAAAATTAAAAAAAAATAACGATACAAATCGATTACGATGAACGAGGAAAGGAATCAGGGAGCATACAGTTATGAATCTGAAAGTTTTTGCAAGTCCTTGATTGCAAACCCAGAAATTGTGAAGGATCAAAATGTTAAAATATAAAACATAAAAAAAAAAATTGAAAGATTAAGGAGAATGAAGAAAGTGAAACAATCTTTATTTTTGAGTTCTTTGTGTCAGCTTCCACCGATTCATGGGAAACAAACAGAAAGTGAAGCTAGTCTTTCAGAGAATTTGGAACTACAATAAACTGCCACGTGGATTCTTTCACAGAATTAGTTGAAGCTAGTCGCCACGTGTAAGTGCATCTCTTATTTTTCTCTGGCCCAATTAAGGCCGATTTAACCCAATTTCATTTGTGGGCTGAGATTGAACCCATTTTAATTTTTAAACAAATTTTATATTAAGAAAATTTTGTAAGTACTATAAGAATTGGGAAGGTATATTTGCAAAATAGACTTCAAATTTTTTATTAAATTTATAAAGATGGATGAAACCTATTTCAATACTTATTTTCCTTTACAACATTGACTCAAATTCTTTGAAAAAATTATAATTTTAAGAAGTTGCATTCTTTCAAATTTCAAAACATTTATGTTTTTTTTTTTAGGCAGGAAATAAAGAGCAAAAATTCTCTTTATTTTTCTCTTTCTATTTTAAATGTTATAAATGTTATTTTGTCATATCAATTTTTTTAGATATTAATTCCCTTCCTTTTTCTCTTCTTCTTCCTCACTCTATCTTTTTATATCACTTTATGAATTATTTCAAAAGTTGATAAACAATTACCATAAAATTTTGCTAACAACCGTAATAAAAATATTCTTTAAGATTGTTATTATATATAATATTTTTATCAAATATATTAAAAATAACGAATAAATTTATTATCTATTATATTTAATATTTATATTACCATTATTATAAATAATATATTAAATATTTTAAAAATATTTATTAACAAAATTAATATTATCGATTTTAATATGTTAAAATGGAGATTTTTGTAATTTTAAGGCCGATGAGGACAAAAATCATGTGAGGGATTTGGCCGGTGCAATGTACCAAAACAATTAAAATTAAAAAAATAAAAAATAAAGAGGCGCCCCTAACAATACTTTATTTACACCACATGAAGCAAAAGCCCAAGACCAACTGGTCTTTTTTTTTTTTCATTTGTCTCTTTTTAAGTTTATCATAGATTTTTCAGACAAAACATGATTATTGGTAAAAAAAAATAAAAAATAAAAATACGTTCCAAATGTTTTGAGTCAATGAGATATTGAAATATCCAAATGTATAGTCAAACTTCATTTGCCTTACTTTTTTGGATTAATTATGGTATTTTTTTTTTTCTAATTCCTAATTCATAAAACACCTCCTAATTAATATATATTTAAATCTCTAAAGTGCACTTTTTTCCATTATAAAATTTTATTGAGACT
>JBBYHL010000001.1:10772744-10791305 GCA_038381835.1 Adansonia madagascariensis | reverse complement strand
AAGAGCTAATATTTCCCAAGTTTTCAAAGCAGCAATCAGAACCCATCGATGAAAATGTAGGCTGAAATTCACTATAAAAACCACTTCGAAAACACATCCCGGTTTCAAATTCACAAGGTTGAGGAAAAAAAACACAATTACTTCTCCAATTTTTTTGACATTTAAGTTAAAATCACCTAAAAAATTAACATTGTTTTTTAAGTTAGAGAGTACAAAAATAAACAAAAATTTCAAACTTTAAGCAAGACCCAATTGGGAAAAGCTGAAAACCAACCTGTAAACCGCTACCAATCATTCGATTAACAGCATTGTTACCACCTCCGCCAACACCAACCACTTTTATCTTGGCAGTTTCCATTGGAGCAAAGGAACAGCTTATTCCTCCAAAGCGGCGACTCGTCCTCAAAAAGCTTCTTTTCAAAGGCTTTTTTGCAGCAAAACATCGATTTGAAGATAACAAAGAAGAAGAAGTTGTTGATATAAAATCCTTCGGATTTGTTACTTGAAGTGTCGCCATTTTTCACAAAAACAAAAGCTTGCAAAAAAAAATATTTTTTTCTTTTTCAAAAATGATATTTTGGCGTTCGAAAGGAGGAAAAGGGACTGGGCATTAGGGCTTTAGAGATATTTCAGCAACATTTCATTTTCATTTGTGTGGGAAAAAAGATTGTTTTTGAGGGACAGCATGAAGATTAGATGCTACTTCTCTTTAGCCGTCTCTCAGGTTTTATCAGAGGATACATTAAAAACGACGTCGGTTGCTCTTCTTTCTTAATATTTTATTTTATTTTATTTTTAATTTTATTCCTTAAATATAAAATGATTTTGAATTTTCTTAAAAGAAATGATTATAAAAATATTTGAAATTAATTCATGTGAATAGCTTTAACAGTCATTGAATCAAGTTCTGAGTAGCTCATAAATTCAAACTAAATCTTATAAAAAAAATTTCAAATAACTCATGAGTGATTATAGTTCATTTAATCAAGTCGAATCCGAATAACTCATAAATTCAAATAACTCATGAGTAATTACAGCTTATGTAATCGAATCCGAACAGCTGGAGTAACTGGAATCTTTTATACCCGACGTTCATTCAATACCCATGTCAAGTGAGCCAAAGACTAATTATAAGAGAGTTCTTTCCAAGTATCATTATACAGTTAGATACACTGAACTCATGAAGGACAATGCTACTTTCCCATTTCAGCTTAGTCTACCTAGAGTTGCTTAGTTAGAAGCCGCACACAATCTGGATTCAAGAAAGAAAGAAAAAAAGGCAATCGATGGCAACGAAAATTGGAAAGAAATGTAATCTTTTGTAGACAATTATTTTATCAATATTACATGAGGTCTGAAAACACAACACTAATTTTTATGAAAATTGAAGAAGAAGATAATTATATCATATGAGACACTGATAACATCAAGTGCCAACAAAATACCAATTCGAAGTCCAGGCTCCAATCAGGAGCACATTCAGAGCCGAGATGAGAAGACAATGAATCATCATCCTTGATAACTAAATTCAAATATTGTTCAGTGGTCGATTCACAATCCTTATTGCTGGTATACCGACGATCCTCCGAAAGATAAAAAATGTGTAAAGAACTTCACTCTCCTTCACTCAAAATGGGGACAATGAGTGGTTTCATTTGTGCAAGATATACAATTGCCCACCTATTAAAGCCAAAATAATCACTGTTGGAAACTACAAAGATTTACCGCTGCAGAAGGAAAAAAAGGGGGAAACAAACATAAACTTACATCATCCAACAACAGACAGTTGCTGTAATAACCAACGTAAGGTGGAACCTGCAAAAGAAAACGAGGAAAAGCGAGTTTTCAATGAAAACAGGGGCAATCATAGGAAGCAACGGTATTTAATCTACCTGGCAGGAGATAACAATCAAACAAAAGGAAAACTTCCGAGTCTTTAGATGAAAAACCAGGTTTTAGTATATCAAAACATGGTATTACAGAATTAAAATCTTGAAAAACCGATTTGGTAAATCACTGATCTTTTCAAACCAACCAACGATAGGCCATAAGATTCAATTCCAGTTCAGAGTAAATAACCACAGCACAAAGAATTCGATATTGGTTCACAATTACTAACTTGCTATTCTAACAGACCAACTTACAATACCAAATTAAAGCATATATTTCATTAATGTATACAAATCAAAAGATGCCCTTCAAACTTAATTAAAGTAATATCAAACCGAGATTGTGAATAAGTACAACAATAAGCATATGAATTTTTTTTTTTTTTTAAGAATAAGCATATGAATTTTAAATCCAGAAAGAAGCTTAATAAAAAAACAGAAAATTTTAGTTCTTAAAAAAAAAAAAAAAGACGAGAGAGAGCTAGAGAGAGACAGAGATATTGTTAAAAGGGCACTTACAGATTAGCAGAGGGACCTCTGTTACAGCAGATTCTGGTACAAAGTGATGCAATTATCCCTATCAGAGCGAAAATAAGGGTTGTTACCAAGAAACCCATATTCCAGATCTCGATTTCACACGAATTTCCCACAAAAACACAAATTAAAGTCTTTTGAACTTTGATTTGGGTTCAGCAAAAGCGAAAAGAAAAAAAAGAACTTATTCCACTTACCTTACCCTTATTTTACGAGAAATTGCAATAAAATAACTGGAAACCTGGTAATTTGGGATATTATGTTTGGATTTGGCGATTGGTAACTTTTAGTTTTTGGTTTGATCTTCCCACATCAATGAGCCTTCTCTTTAGGCCCAAAGGTGAAGTAAATGGGTTTATTTCACTTCATTTGTCCAGTCAGATCTTTTTTTTTTTTTGAGGGAACTTCCTTCAACCAATACATATCCATCGGTCTCTTCAGTTTGTATAGCCAATATGGTTGGCACTAAACCAAGTGTATAACTAAAAATTCATTGCCTAGAAATACTTAGGTTAAGTGCTTACTTCCCGGCTTGGCGAGAGCCATTGTCATCTAAAGCTTCCAAAGCCTGCACTATCTCGAAAGCTTAGAAGTTTTTGAACTGGGTGCGGGTCTGAAACCTCCAAAATATGTTTGGGCCTTCCTTAAAAGCTTTTGGACTGGACACGGTCTAGAACCTCTTAAATATGTCTGGGGCCAGGCTTATAGTATAGGACTGCCGTCAGCCCCTAATTAAGTATACTAGGACTAGAACCCAGGCTCCTCATTCGTGCAGCTCCGTGCATTGTGTTGGCCGGTGGACACGGGCGTGCTTGTTACGATCGACAAAATTCACGATTATGAACGTCCATAGCCTCTATTCCGTGTTTAGTATAAAATATATATAATTTAATTTTGATTTAATTTAAACCAAGAAACGATGTATAAAAAAAAAAAAAGAAATTCAAGAACTAAAATCACATTTTGATTTAATTTAATTTAATTTTAATATGTGTTAAATAATATATTATGTATATATTTTTTACACTTTTAATTGATTTACCTTTTATTTTTCTTTATATATATATGGAAAAAGTCATTAATTAAATTAGAGTTGATTAAATTTAATTTAACTTAAAAATGCTTTACATAATAAATTATATTTATTTCTTTTTACATTTTTAATTGATTTACCTTTTTTATTTTCTTTAGCTATATATAGAAAAAGCCATTAATTAAATTAGACTAGAATTTTTTCTTAATTGGTAGACAAACTTTTCATATTAAATATCTTTAAATAAATTCAAAATTATATTCATATTTGCTATATTAATTTTAGACCTATTGAAGGATCTAGTTGCCCATCCAAACTTGACACCTTGTCCAATATTTGAAAGCTTTAGATAAATATATTATGTCCGAAAAATATGTTTGAGCCAAAAAAATTTTTTTTAAAAAAAAAAGTCAGATCTTGGATAAACAATTTTAAGTCTGGGATCGACCAGGCCCAAATAATGTTTTCTTATTATAAAATTTATATATTTATAATATAATTATAAATATTTATAGTAATAATTATCATTTTATTTTACTAGTTGTTAATTTGTTGAAACACTTTTAAAATAAAAAGTTATACCATATATTTTTTAAAAGAATATTGCTTAAAAATATTTAATTATTAAAAATTAAATTAAAAACATATTTTAAAAAAATAACATGGGCGGTTTAAGCTGGTTTGAACTATCTATTTACATATACAAAAGGGCTTAGATAAAAAAAAAACCCATATTTTGGGTCGAGATTAAATAAATATGTAAAATATTAATGCCATATTTAGACTGACCCAACAGGTAAATAAGCCTAATTAATTTGACTCAATGATTATTTTCCTATCATAACTTCTATAATAACTTCAAAAGATAATAATTGCACTTATTAATTATATCTATTGTTACGTTTGTGTCTATTGAACTTATTATAAATATATAGGTTTATAATATTGCATACTAATTCCACTCCAATAGAGATTCATTTGTCATGTTTTGCTTCCACGCTTCTACTGTTTTTTTCTTATAATTTTAATCTTCGATTGGTTTTTTTTTTTCTATTTTTTGCTTTATTTTATTTTATTTTGAAATAATCAAATTATTTGACTTCTTTTGGCAAAATGATTATATGGTAGGCTTAGTTTTTAATGTATCAATCCCTGCGCATATTAATATTAAATTTTTCTAGATTTATAATTTGGTGCCCTTATTGTATACAGAATTCCATTATTTTAAAAATGTCATTTTTAACTATATGTATATTATAATGATTATTTTGTCTTTTTAAGCTTTGGCTACTGACTAGTTTTTTTTTAAAAAAAAAAAAAATTGGTATATATTAATTGTCTTATAAAACAAAATTGTAGGGTGTATGGATGGAAAGATATTTTAATATTTTCTATATAAAATAAAATTTAATACGTATAGGTATCTTAATTTTTGATATTTTAATAATCCATCACTTATAATTCGTAAATTTTTATTATATTATATTATATTATATTAAGAGTACCTTTTCTTTTCTTTTGACTTTAAATCCCTAATATTGTTACTTTAATATTTTTTTATTTAATAATATTTAAAATTTTTTATGTTATAGGTTTTTCTTGATTGATCCATTAGTTAATACAAAATCTTATTACTAATTATTTAAATTTTTTATACTAATTGACTATCTTTAACTATATTATTACTTTGACAAGTTGACTAAGTTAAAACAGTTTATTTTAAGAAACAATTCTTAATTAATCACCCGCCAATTATGTTAAAAATATAATTTTCGTATAAATTTATAGCATATAAACATCTACTTTATTTGTATAAAAGAGTATTAGAATGAACTTATTAGATTTAAAATTGATTTTATTTTTCAAATTAAGAGAGATTTTAGTGCCTTTTAATTAGTAATAGCATTTAAATTAGTAATAGTTTGAAAAATATTAACAAAAAATATCTTAGACATGAATTAATTAGTAGTTATGTTAAGCTAAATCAAATGAAAGGCATGAGATTTCAAGCTTAAACCAATTAATTATGGAACCAAATATAACGTAGTCCTTTCAAATGAAGATATTTCGTGCTAAGAAAAACACATAAAGTACATTTTGTTGATAAAATATATTATAGTCGAAGAATATTGTTACTTAAGGTTCGAGGTTACGTATTCTTTTAGATTTTGATAGTAACATTTAAATGAAAAAAAAAAAAACAAAAGGCTAAATTCTTGGATAAGTAAAACTTTTTATTTATCCAAAAAGCAAAATTTTATTATAAAGTAAACTGTTCTTTGTTACAAGACTACAATCTGAAATTAATTACATTGTGATCCCCCATGCATCCATAAGTTGTCCATTATCTTCATTTATTCCCCATGTAAGACTTGACAATCTATTCTGTGTTGCACTTTGAATCAAACTAAAGATCTCCTGTACCTGTTTAGCTGCAACACCATGAACTCTTCTATTTCTTTCTTGCCAAAGAAAGTAGAGGTATGCATTCCATGTAAGTTTAAGGACAGTTTGCTCAAGAGTTTTTCTCTTTTTTCCTAACTGCTTGCGATAGTATCTTTTGCCAAGAACTAGGCTAACAACTTAGTCCACTTGCCCGAGTAATTTTACTCCACAACTGTTTAGAGAAATGACAGTCAAGAAAAAGGTGATCCCTAATCTCCATCGTTTCTCCACATAATAAACATTCAAGAAGAACTTGACTACCCCAAGCATGCATCCAGCTTCGAGTTGGGAGACGATCAAGAACTGCTAGCCAAGCAATAAAAGAATATCTGGGAATGTTGAGGCTACACCATACAAATCTATGCCATGCAACTTTTTCCTGTTTGTGCCTAAGCTTTTCCCAAACTACAACAACTTTAAAACCAAATCCGAGCCAATTCCAAACCATTCTATCTCTTTACAAATCTATTAGGAGTGGTGTAAAGCAACGCAGCTTGTGGATGCATGGTTTCTCACTAAAGACTAAATTCAATGGAATCGAATCCAGGATATTTATAAAACACGAAAAAAGGAGAAAGGCAATGGCATGGATTAATCAATTAATTAATCATTAATGTGAGTGCCAAAAAAAAAAATTAGGTGCAACCAAGTTAAACAGTGCCAACTTGGGACTGAGATTAACTAAGAAACAAAACAAAAAATGTGCTCTTTTTATTCTTGATTTCTTAGGTTTTCTGTTTATTGTTTGTATTATTGACCAAATTAATCTAACTTATTCATATAAGGTAAGATTAATTATTATCTATTTAAAAGGGAATAAAAGTAAATAATTAAACCTAACTAATAATTTTAGATTAATTAAAATGCATCAAATTTATATAAAACAAAGCCTTTTGGTAAAAAAAAGAAAATCTATGTGAATAATCATGTAGCTCTTTCATATTAAGTTTTTTATAGGCCTAGTCTTCCGGTTCATGGAAAAATATCGAACATGAGTTACAGGATGGGAATTAGGAGATAAATTCTGAACAGATCAAAGATTTATGCCATATGTAGAAGGTCATGATAAAGAAGCAAAAAAAAAAAAAAAAAAAACTGGATATGCTATCTTCCATAGCTAGCTGCCTTATGTTATACAATTACATGAACTTGGGCTGGTAAAACAAATAAAGAGTGTTTTAAGGGACGTCATCTTCAGACGATAGATTCAAAGGGATTTTTTCAACGAAATCTTGAGTGGAAGAAATCTACTAATGGTTATTAAAGGTATGGGAGTTTTTAGTGAGACTTTTTAAAACAAAGATTCACGCTTACAATTTTTTTCCAAATAATAAAAAAGCAAATATAAATTTTTTTTCGTTTATTTGTAAATATAAATTTTTAAAATTATAAATATTTAATATATAGAATTTTTAATCATAAATAAATATAAAAATATAAAAATAATCATTAATTAAATGCAGTATCTTAATTTAACAAATATATTTTATTTTTGAATGAAATTATGAAAACTAAAAAAAATATAATGACTAAAAAATATTAGAAGTTGTTTATTTTAAAAAAATATATATTATATCGATCAGCATTGTTCTTTACACGCCAATACAAAACCTAAAGGACACGATATTATTAACATTTCGGTTTTTTCAAAATCGCAACGACTAGTGGACTGCCGTTGTTTTTAGGCCAAGCCGAGGCTGCTTGGATGGTCAAGGATCCTTTACAAATTACAACCCTTCACTTGAATTATTGCAATGCAATGAAACCGTCGCAAGACCTGGAAAATAATTGCATAAGAATTAATTCTGGCTGGAGGACAGAGAACTAGAAAAAAAACCCTTGATATCCAAGCAGTTAGATAGAAAAACTTTAAGAATAATAATATATAATCTAACAAATACTATATAAAAAAAATCAACTCAGGGTCCTTAAACAACAACTCTCGAAATTTTTTCTTATATAAGCAGCTTGCCTTAAACCGCTAGTCATTCTGTATTTCTTTTGTTTTTCTCTTGCAAAGTTTTTTTTTTCTTAGTTTCCCAATTAGATTCTAATCTAAATCATAAATATGGAACCATACCCTTGTTTGCTATTCAGAGAAGGTCAAGAAGAAATCACAATTTTTCTTTTTTCAACATGCGCATGTTTGCAAAGGAAGAACACGTAGAAACAATTCGGCCATGTGGTTCACTTGGTTGGTTGTTTATATCGAAAAAGCTGGGTCAATGTTTTTTGTGGAGTCCTGAGACTCTGGAATCAATACAGTTGCCATCAGTTAATTTGGAGCCTAAGCAAATAATAAATTCCTGCATATTGTCTTCACCTCCTGCTAATCCTGATCGTTTGATCATAATATTTCTCTGATCAGTTCTTTTAGTCATATTTTGTAGAGTTGGATGGTACGGACTTTCTTACAAACCCAATATTCTGTAATGGAAAACTATACGCCAGGACTTACAGAAGAAGGCAACTGGTAGTCATTGACCAAAATTTGCCAGACGGCCTTGTCATCCATTTGCATGGAAGCATTCCGAATCATAACGATAATTCAAACTGTAGCAATTGTTTCTTGTGGAATCCTGTGGGGAAATATTTGTAACATATTTAATACGCGGAGGAAAACTGTTTCTGGAGATAATTGGTGTTGTGGTTTTCAAATTAATTTTTCCGATCATGGAATGGATGAAAGTAGAAAGTGTCAAGGATAGGGTATTTTTTGCGGATCGAACAACTGCTTATTCTTACCCAGCGGTGAAACCAGAAACTGATGGCAAATCGTATATATTTCACATTGGAGGATAGAAGCATCTATTCATTCCACATAGAAGAAAAGACTATTACGGTCTCTTTGCCTTGCCTAGATTTAAAATCACCATGGAGGTCACCTATTTTGATAATGCCGAGCTGTAGGTAAGATCGAGCTAAACCTTCATTGTTCTTTCTTCTTTAATATGTATGTTTTCTATATACAGCCAGCTCTTAATATTAAAATTTTCGAATATATATAGGCTAAGTCCTCCAGTTCATGGAAAAATCAAACATGAGTTGGATGATGGAAAGGAGGAGATAAATCCTGAACAGATCAAAGACATTGTGCCATATGTGGAAGGTCTTGATGAAGAAGCAAAAGAAACTGGATATTTATGCGAGCTTCCTCTGGACATGCCACCTTCGATAGCTATCTGCCTCATGTTATATGACTATATGAACTTTCGACTTCTTAATAGAACCCGCCGGTTACTAGCCCCTCCGACTGGTATAAAAAAGCTGGCGAGACATTCTCTACCTCCAATTTCTCATGTTTTGTAAGGAGGGGGAAGATAAATGCAAGTTTGTAGATCCGCTGCATCAACAAAGTTATCTGATGAATAATCGCAACAAATCAAGTGATGTCAGAATGTGCTACCCGAAAGAAGGCTGGTGTTTGATGTCACAAGAGGACGATGCTGTATTCCTTTGGAACCCTTTTACCAAGAAAATTATTCCACTTCCGAAGTCGCCTCATAATAATTGTAGGCTGCGATTTCTTATCTTCACCAGAATCTTCAGATTTTGTTATTGTTTTGATTTGTGATGATACAGCCGACATATACTTTGATTACGTTAATATAGAGCAAGGGACATGGGAAACCCATTTCGCTTTTAGATGCAGGGATTGAAAGTTAGTAAGCACGATAATCCAGTTTTCTATAATGAAGAACTCTACTTCCTTAATTCAAAGGGAATCCTAACCGTGTTTAAGTCGGATGATTTTTATTTGGGAAGTTGAAAGGCCTTGCATGTCTTTCCATCAAAAGTATCTTTTAGAAACAAACGGCTAGCTTCTGGCTGTGTTCGTGGGTTTCATGGGAAAATGGCTGAGGGTTTTCGAGTTGGATCTGTCTGAGATGGATTGGGTTGAAGTTGACAATGTGGGAGACATGACGCTCTACCTTTGCCGTACATCATCTTTCCCCATAGCAGCAACAACAGAAGAAATGAAAACACAATTTGCTTCCCCAGGTTTCGTGGGGATAACTTGGTATATGATTCTCTTGAATCAAGAAAGTATCATTGTTATGGCTCAAATGCTGTTATGGAAGACTTTTACAACACAAAAGAACTATTATATTGTGGTTTGGCTTGATCCAAGGTGATAGAAGATAAGTAAAAACATATTCTGTTTGATTAAAACAACAATTTCCCACTTCTAAGGATTAGTTTAATTATTTGTTTTTAGATTTTAGATTTTGACATCTCACAAAGTTCCATTTTATCTTTCTTTTAGTAAATTTCCCCTCACACCGTATAAAGATCGACTTAAAATAAACGTTTTCGGACATTGTATAAGACGAAACAGGAACCTTGTTTTAAACAGCAGCTTCATTTTTCTTTTTTTTTTCACTGTAAGTGGCAGGATCTGATTTTATAACCTATCAAGTCTGTCTAACAACTTATCCAATTCAACAATTAACATCCATTACAAAATAACATCAATCTATAATCCAGAATAACTTGAAACATAAACCTAATCACCATTTTTGACTTACAATTAAACAGCATCAGAAGTTAATCAAATACCAAGTTCTATCTGACATTTGCTTGGTTATTCCATTCACCTTTTCCAGGCTTCAAAGGTATCAATGTAAGCAGCATATTTTACGTGATAATAGTAATAACAAAAAGGAATGTCAGGGAAGAAAAGAATAAAGTTGACCTTGTTTTTTGAACCATTCTTGAATGTATCTCCACATTTGAAAGTTAGTGAGGAATTGTTAAAAAGTTAAAAAGCAAACAATTTCTGTAGCAACTCTTCTACTCAAGGAATAAAAAACCAGACCTTGATTAGATTAGATTGACTTATAACATGAATTTTTTGCTGAAACAGAAAAGAGGAAAAAAAAATTAAATAACTTTAATGGAAAAATGGATGATAATTGAAGAAGAGGCGTTTGATTGCTCCTTTATCCCCATCTTTTACTTGGGGCTGGTGGGTGGCAGTAAGAAATTCACGGCACCAACCTGGTTTTAACTTTGGATGATCAGAATCTGAAATCAGGGTCCACATCCATTGCCCAAGCAAACTTCGCCAGAAGTGACTTGTTGAATATCTGTAAGCAACATAATAAGAAATGAACCTCAATTGAATAATGGATCATCCCAGCAATTATAGCAAATACTGCTTTTACCTTCTCGATGGGAACTTCATGTCTCTTGCACCATGCAACTGTAATCCTAGGGTCAAGGTAATTAATTTTGGACGTGCCTAATGCCACGGTTTTTAGATCCTCTTTATTCTGCATGTCTCGTTCCATCTTCTCAATCTTGGAATTTGTTTGAGCCATCTTTTTCTCTATCCTGCATCCAAAAATGAAATCAATGAAGGAGTACATACGCAAAAAATTGTAATATAAGGCTTAAGAAAAAGGAAAAAGATATAATACACTTCAGGGGTCAAGTTCCTCTTCTGCTTCCCATCAGCATCCTTCAGTGGAGGCTTTCCTTTCTTAGCCCTGTCGAAATCAATTTTTAACTCTTTTAGGACACCCTACAAGCAACAGAAAGCGGCATCAGCCCAACGGATGGAATGGAAAGGCACTGGATTGTGAGGAGAAATTTTTAAAATTTGAAACAATGCAGAAATTATCCCAACTCAATCGAGTAGAAAAGACACAAGCCTAAGAAGGAGCCAGTGAAATTTTAAACAAAGTGCGGTGACAGTCTTGCCATTAATGCAAACAAAGGCAGGCCTACATGGACAGAACATACATGCGTAGCAAGCACAGGATCCATTTCTATCTACTAGTTGGTCTACACCCTTCCACATCGACAAAGCAGTAATTCCCCAAAGGTAGAACTTAATTAAAAAATCTATCAAAGTTTTACAAGAAAAAATTCTAGAAAAATTTATTACCTTGAGTTCTGTTATTTTCTCAGTTAACTTTGACATTTGTGCTCCATGAGATTTTGAGACACTCCGCTGATGATTACAAATGATAGCAACCTGCAGCAAGAACAATCAAAATTCACGGTGCCAAAAAGATGACACAAAATAGATTACTTCATTAGCTTAACATCTACCAATAAATGGCCCTTACCTCTTTGTTTGCACGCTGATAAATTGTTACTTTTTCTGCCACATCCCCATCTTTGGTTTCTTTATTTAACTGTCATCCAACCAAAGAAAATATATTGCTTACACACAGTTTATCCACTACTTTGAAAGCTCTCGTATATATAGCTATAACCATTCTGGTCCAATAGATTTGTCTCACTTACAGATGACTCACAACTAGGCCAAGCACAATATACATATAAATGTGTGTGTTAAGAGTACGATGCATGTCTGTCATGTATATGCTGCAACATACCATCTCATCCAATGTAATGGAAGCATTATAGGTACGGAAGACTTTTGCTGTAAGCCCAGGCATGAGTTCCTTCAAATGAGCATTTAGTTTACTTGTATCAAGCTCGTCAAAAAGATCATCATTTTTGCTTTTCCCTGCATAAAAGAGAGATATACTCGTTGGCTTAAGTCATATCATACACATATAAATCCTAACCAAAGGTGGTCAAGAACAAACCAGTTTGAAACTGTCCGATTGCCTTGTACACAGGAAGCTCAACCTCCACCGTTTTAACATATTGAATTGAATCTTTACCGAGGAAGTCAAACTAAATGATCAAAACAAGAAAAAAAAAAAATTTCATACCAGTATCAGCTAGCAGGTATATGACTAGCTGCCATAGAATTTTACAAAAAACAATTTCCAAGCACTATTACTAATTGCATAATAACTAAACTAACAAGTCCTGCAAAAATTAGGTTCATTCCAACAGTTACCAAATTTATTACACAAGAAATACTGAATATCTCTTCTTGGAGCACAAACTGACCATACCTTCAATTTATTTGGAGGAACACACTCTACATTTCCTACTTTAAGTGTGCAGCAACCAACAGTATCAGCTTCATCATCATCCTGCACTTGGCCAACCATAACGTAAGGAATACCCAAAAAGAATGATTGAAAGTTTCTTCATAACTAAAGATTATAGGACTCAACAACACCTTTCAAGACCAACAATAGATTAATGATTGGCTATCGACATCTTTCAACCTACGTACCTAACTCATTTTAAGTCCCAATTTCCTTTTTGAGAAGACATTGTTTTAACTGACACATAGAACTCCTATGTAAGATTACCATTTGAAGTTGAAAGAGTTAAAAAGGTCAAGATAGAGACCAAACAGAACTAAAAAATGTTAGAACAACAATAGTAGCAAATGATTTAGTCGATGATGCAACCCACTTTTGCCTCTTGCTATTAATAGGACCAGCAACTAACATTTTCATAAACATCAACAAGAATGCATATAAGACCATCAGATATAATACCTGACCAACACAAAAGGCCTAACAAACATCACCAGCTCAAACAATCAATTTCCTCCATTCAATTCAATCCTAACCACAGCAGCTTACTTACTTGAATACAAGTCAAAAGAAACACAAATAGGATGGTTCATGGTACACATGTGGTATACCTTCTCATTACCCGCCCTTAGAGCTAACTTGTCAATAAGATAGGTAGCAACAGCTATTTGCCTCTTCATAACATCTTTCGTTGTAAAATCCTTCGTATATGCTGCTCGGATGTTCTTGATATAATCCTGCATTTGCACAGACATCCAATTACATATTGTCCGCCAAACAAAAACTAAAAGCACGATCATTTCGCTTATTACCTTCAGCATCCTTGCCTTCTCATATTTCTCCTTGTCACTTTGCCCCTTCAAAGAACTGCTAGCCGCCAAAAATACATATTTGAACTCTTTTGGATTAATGGGATCATTCCAAAAAGCTAACCATGTGACAGTATTGTCATGTTTTATATCTTTCCATCTGCCAATCAAACAAAAAAAATCTCAAAGCTAAGATAATCCAAATTGAAAAAAACCTCCAATCTTTTCACATATTCTACAAAATGAATGCTCTCTCTGTATCTTAACCTTTCACCAGGGATTGGACATTCTGGAATTGGGGCTTCCTTTCCAATATTAATGGTAATGTCACTGGGTCGAATACGTCTTTTCAGCTTTCCCATCTGATAAGCAACAATAAGATTAACAGAAACTAACATAAGAAATTAAGAATCCCATAATTGACCTATCAGACTTAAGCATGAAATTTTCTACGGCTTTGGAGTTGTCAATCATGTCAGTCAATACCTTTGGATGCTCTCCCCGACCTCGGAAAAGCCCAGGTGGTTCAACTCTGAAATTTCCTACCTGCAATTATAACAATCATCTGAATTAGAAGGAACTTCATAAGAAACAGAAAAGCAACCGATAAATCAAAAGAAAACAGTTCAACTTTAGTAGATCTTGATGAGATTGGTCGAAGAGGAGAAAGGAAAGTTAAATATCAAAATTACTTTCCAAAAATAGGGTAGAATGAGGATAAGCTTCTGCATCGAAGCTAATTCATCACCTTCTCTTTGACGCCATCAACAATAGCCCACATATATTTTTCCTCCTGCTTCAGCTTCTCTTCTTTCAAAGCCTTCTTCTCCTATACAAAACCAGCAACCGTGCTTGATTATTAAATTTTACGACATTATCCAGAATTTGCTTTGAAGGAACATGATGTGAATAGATATGTAGGGTCTAAGACAGATGTAGTACAAAAAACTATTGTACATCAAAGCAAAAAAAAAAAAAAAAATTCAACCAACTTACTTCAGAACTCATTTGCTTCTTCTTCTCTTTCTCCTGCAAATGCCACTCATTTATTGGAGTGAAATCACATCTGTCCAAATTCTTAATGGTATGGTTTTTCCCCAGTAGTTTATTCCAGTCCTCCCAGAAATTCTTCTTGAACTGTGGTTTACTCATGTAATCTGTATCTTTCATCACTGCAAACATTGTTGCAACCTGCATAATGAACAGATCAGGTTAAAACATTTATCAGCAAGTCGACTGAGAACTTTGAACTTCCAGCGAACTGCAATAACAAAATTGATCCTCACAAAAACTCATATTAAATGCAATAACATATATATTAGAGAGAGAGAAAGAAAGAGAAACCTCCTCTTGTTCAGGAGTTAGATCAACTGGCCGTCCATCATAAAGCATTTTAACCCCATGAGGTTTGTATGGAGGTGGAAAAATGACACCATTATGAACCAAGGTACTCCATTTTTTCTGCCCATCACCAGAACTAGGCGACGCCTTCGTCGACTTAATATATTTAGAATTTTTCATCCCTTTCTTTGACTTTTTATTTATCTTTTTGAATGAGGAAGATACAACCTTGGTTGCTTTTTGCTTCATAGATGACGTTTTATTTTCTGATGAAGTTGACTTTTTCATCCTTTGGGCAATTGGAATATGATCATCATCTTCATCAGCCTTTTCGGCTTTTACTGTCACTTGCTTGGGTTTCATTGTTATAGGCGTATCAGAAATCTTTGGCTTTTTAGCAAAAGACTGATCTGAAGAATTGCCCTTATCAAGAGGTCTCTTACCAGACAACATAGAAGACTTTTGCTGCTTGTCCTTCATGATGGAACCATTCTGCTGAATTTTAGAAGCCAGAGGTTTCTTCTCATCAGAGTCATATGGATTACTACTTGATGTCCCAGTATTAGACTTCATGTTGAGCCTTGCAGACAAAGGAGCTTCATCATCTGAATCTTCAGCAAATCCTTTCACCTCAGTCTTTGGTATAAATTGCTGTGATTGGGCAGAAGTAGAGGTGCTCGCCCCTTTGTTGCCTTGGTTTGAAATCCCTTTAAGCCTGGCGCTCAAAGGTTGTAAATCATCATCATCGTCATCGCTGTTTGTTTCAGTGGCACCTTTAATTCGACTTTTCTCTTCCTTGACTGCAGTAGACATATTCTGCTTCGACGCTTGTTTTGACTGATCATTTAATGAAGTTGATGCCTTGAAATTCACCACTGGTGACTTCACTGATGATGCCTTGGGAGATGAAGTTGATGCTTTTGGGCTCAAAATAGGCGATTTCACCGGAGGTGACTTAGAAGATGAGATTGTTTTGTTCTTCTGGGTATTGGAACTTCGACCATTAGAAGCTCGTATGTCAGAGGCCTGCCTCCCTGGTTGCCCATCAGACCTTTGAGCCGATGCCCTCTTTACTTCTGAGTTTAACAGATTCTGCCTAGAGGACGAGGTATTACTCCTCTTGAACACTGCAGGCGCATCCTCATCCTCATCCTCAAAATCAAAAACATGTTTGGAAGGAGCCTCAACAGCCATTATCGAACCACGAACTGTGTTGGCATGTATATCAAATCAAATATCTGACTAAAACAGAAATCCAATTACTTTTGAAACGAAGCATACTATCCATTTAAAACCCTAATAGATCAGCAACATTATCAAATTCACCAGATTATAATTACAATACAATCTTAATTAAAAAACCAATAAAACAATTAAGAACCCCAAAAAATTCCCAACAGATAACAGTACCTACTATGCCACATACCCAAAATTCAAAAACCAGCCAAATAATTAGCGAACCCCACAAACGTACAAAGCTCTTTCCTTTGAACTAAACGATTATCCATACATATCCACATATAAAAAACTATGAAACCCTCGTAAACCATCCCAGTAGTTAAACTAAATGGATAATGATACCAGCATAAGCTCAAACGAGAAACAACAAAACAACCAAGAGTTCCAAACAAATTCGATTAGATAAAAAAATACCTATTATTCCAAACACCCCCAAATTCAAAAACCGAGCTAATAATTAGCCCAATCATCAAAAACCCGCCAAGGAAAAACTTTTGCCTTTAACCCCAAACGCCTACACATGCAAATAGTCACCGATAAGATCAAACTAATAACCTTCTACCAAACTTACAATGCAAAAAAAATAGACGAAACCTTACATAAATGATAAACCTGAGCAATAAAAATCGACCAAATGAGGCTTTTTCTCAGGAGAACCGATACAGCTAAATTCTTTGCTTCTTTCCCCTACATAAAACAGACCTTTTTGCTTAAAAATTAACCAAAAGCCTAAAACAGTGAGCTGAAGATAACCCAATTCAACAGAAAGTTATCAAATTTAAAATGAATAAGGAAAACAGAATATTAAAAAATAAAGTTCAAAATTTTGAGTAAAAGACAACCCTAAAAAAGAATTTATAATAAAAAAAAGGGTGTTGAAATAAATGGGAGAAAAGGGGTTACCTTTGACACAGAAGATCAAAGCTTTGATAGAGAGTAGATCGAGTCACCTTATTCTTTGTTTCTTTAGCTTTCTTTGCTCTTCTCTCTGTCTGTTTTTATTTTAATTAATTTTTCTTCTTTTCCCTTTCAGGTATGAATATAAATTTGACAATCAAATGAAGCAATTTTGGTCATTTTGGTCTTATTCTTTTATTTATATCTATTTAATCCTGATTTTATTATTTTTGTTATTTTTACTTGAATTTAAAGAAAATCGATAATATACAAATATCTAATTAATAATTATATTATCAAATAACCATAATTAATAACATAAACCTCAAACTTACCAAAAATATAATATCATGAGAATCAAATTAATCCAAATAAAAAAAAACAAAGATTTTGAGTTGTTTTATAAACTGATAAAGTTTACATCTGAATTCTGATTGTGCCCTTACGCATTAATTGTAATTTCGGATAAGAATAAGTAAAATTATCAAAAAATAAATAAAAAATTTTTGAGATGTGAATAACAGTTTTTATTTAATTTCGGTTCCGTTTTTATTAAATTTAATTTAATTTTAATTTAGATAATAATTTATATTTTTTTAGTTTCATTTTTAGTTAAAATGTTTAAAAAATTATAATTATTCAAATCAAATTAAATTTTATTTTTAATAATATAAATTAAATATTTTATTTTTAAATTAACTAAATACGAAGATAAAAAACTATTGAAAAATGATAAATTTTAAAAATTTTAAAAATTAATGAAGTGAAACAAGTGAAGTTAGTATAATTTAATTTTAATTAATTTAATTAAAAATATTATTTAATTTAATTTAAAAAATAAAAAATTATATATTAATTATAATTTTTTTTTTAAAATCGAACTAATCGGTTATCATCGTAGGAAAGGGTAATCTTAATGGGCGTTGGGTTTTAGATTTTTTGGGCCAATTTTTTTTTTTTCTCTTAGATATGCACAAGTGTTAAATATTTTAACTAATTTTAATTATTAGGGCAAGATCTCGTCGACACGTGCTTCTATTTAACTCTATGAAATTTGGAATAAAGTCTAAATTCCAATACGTGACTTTAAGCAAATTTTTCTTGTTTTATAAAAGCATGGGTCTCGTATTAAAGTTGGCATGTCTTGGTCAACACTCACGTCTTTCAAGCCATTAACAGATATAAGGCATAATCTAATGTATTTTTTAAGTTTAGAAGGGTTCAGTTGAAAAGATATATCCTATAATTAAAACCCAATACCATCACCCTAACTCAATACTTTTACTATTTATTTTTTTACTTTTTTTTAGTAAAAATAAAGATAAATTAATAATAAGGGGCAAATGGCAAAAAGCAAAAGGGTAATGTTCAATGCCTAATAATACTAATTAAATTGGTATTTAATGAAAAAAATAATATAATAATTTTTTTTGTGAATTCAGCAAAAATAATGA
>JBBYHL010000001.1:10756206-10769631 GCA_038381835.1 Adansonia madagascariensis | reverse complement strand
ATTTTCTACTTCAAGATAATAATTTAAATATTATTATTGAAATCATAAAAATGAGGATATCAATTCATTCTTCGTAAAATCAATATGTAATGTTTTTTTTTTTTTTTTGGTAAGGATCTGATTAATGAAACATTATCTAATACATAGTGAAATTTTGAAGTTGGTGAATTAGATTAGAGATTGACACATTGAAAATATTAATATAATATATTATTATTATTATGGCAAAATTTTATAACTTTGCCCATAATATATAAAATAATAATCCTTAATTAAATAATTTGAAAATAGTCATAAGAAACCAAATCTAGGGAGGGAAATCATGGAGCTGTGGTCCACATGTCTTTCACATTCACAAAGTCAACAGGGGAGGGCTTGACAGACCAAAAGAAGGACAATAGATAATATTCTATAGCTTCTTTAATAATGAATTGTAATGAAATTCTTTTGTAAATGAAATAATTCATTAGATCATACCAATCATATATATGTATTTTATTTCTACTTGAAATTTAAGAAATAAAAGAAAAGGAGAAGACTTTTCTGCACCTCATAACAAAAAAAAAAAAAAAAAAGAGGAAAAAAATTGCAAGTATGAAACGAATTGGTAGTGGATCCTAAGACTTTTAACTTTTAAGTCAAACATCTGTTCTGTTCTTCCAATTTTCATATTGCCTGAAGTTTGAAGTTGAAACTTTGAACGTGGAATCCAAATAGATAAAGTGAAAGTTCTGAAGTCATCAATTTCAAAGAATTCTTGTTTGTTATTAATTGAAATGCAGCTGTGACTTGTGAGCTGTTGGTTTTCACTTACTAAAGAATCTCTTCAATTAAAAGAGGCTTCTTTTTAATTTTCTTTCCTTAATTTCTTGTGTTTTTAACTAAAAAAGAAAAGAGGACTGCTCAGCTCATCCATTTTCCTTGAAAGCTGGTGAAGAGTTTCCCAGGAGCAAGTCCATGCAGCTTGGAAGACGCTAGGTAAGGTAAGCCTGCGTCAATGTATTGTTAGTCGATAACTTTGTTTAAACCAAATCAATATTAACTTCTTTTGTTGGTTTCTTTTCAAATTAACCTTTGGGTTTTATCTCTTTTATCTGTTATAATCTAAATTTTCGTGAATACTACATTTTTTTCCTCAGATTCAGGCTTGGTTCGTACTGTCACTGAAGCAAGCTTTGGGTTTCAAGTAAGTAAAAATGCACACTTCTTCCAACGTTCTTTAAATTTTCGTTAGCACCTTGAACATCAAGACTAAAACCTTTATTTTTGTATTATCTGTATAGGAGTTGAGATTGTCCACAATGCTTTGTGAGTTTCTTACCTCATTCCGCTTCTAATGCTGTGGGAAACTTGGTGATGCAAATTTTTACGCCAGCGATCCGCCATGTTCTTATGTTTTCTAGTTGGATAAGATTGTTGATAAACTAAGTCAAGAGAGTAAAGCCCTGGCATTGGCACAAGATAGGCTGAAACATGATGTGGAGAGAGCCATAACGCAAAATCAAGAAATTGAATTGGATGTCAGGAACTGGCTGGCAGAGGTGGAAAACATTTTAAAAGGTGTAGAAAGCTTGGAAAATGATGTGTCCCAAGAAACTAAGAGACGTTTCAATTGTAGCCGGCGATATGGATTGAGTAAGAAATTAGTGAAAAAGATGGTTACCATTAATCAACTTGCAGGAGCTTCCAAGTTTGAACTAGTGGGATATCAGCAGGCTATGATTTCGGGAATTGAATTCTTCTCATCTGAGGAGTTTCCACCTTCTAAATCTTCAAATTTGGCTTCCAATAAGATCATGGAGGCATTGGAGGATGACGATGTGAACCTAATTGGACTGTGGAGGATGGGAGGGGTGGGGAAGACAACCTTGGTGCAAGAAGTGGGAAAGAAAGCCAAAGAAATAGGCCTTTTCAACCAAGTTGTCATAGCGGTTGTGTCCCAGACTCCAAATATCGAAAAAATTCAAGATAAACTCGCAGACTTCTTTTAATTAACGTTCGATAAAATGACAGAAGAAGGAAGGGCAGCACAATTGTGGCTTAGATTGAAAAACGAGAAGAGGGTACTTGTAATCCTCGATGATGTTTGGAATGAGCTTAATTTGAAGGCCATTGGAATCCCGTTTGGCACAGATCACAAAGGCTGTAAAATTCTTCTGACAACACGTCGTCAACAAGTATGTCATTCCATGAAGTCAAATCATTGTACCCCTTGGTGTTTTAGATGAAAATGAAGCACTTGATTTGTTTGAAATAAATGCCGGTCTAAGTAACTCTTCTCCTACCAATACCATCAAAGAAATTGAAGATGAAGTTGCCAAAGAATGTGAAGGATTGCCTATAGCCATTGTTACAGAACTCTAAATGAATTGAAAGTAGCATGTCAAAAGCTTAAAAGCTCTAGGTTGCTGGACATCTGTGTCAAAGAAGATAAAAATGCTTACAAATGTCTTCAGCTAAGCTATGATCATTTAAGGGGCAAAGAGACCAACATGTGCTTTTTGTTATGTTCTTCGAGAGGATTTTGAGATTGATGGGGAGGACTTGGTGAGATATGCTTGGGCACTAGAGTTATACCGAGGTGTCTATTCAATCGACGAAGCAAGGAGTGAGACATGGCCAGCACTTGACAACCTTAAAGCTTCTTGTTTGTTGATAGATTGTGGAGAAGGGTTTGTTAAAATGCATGACATGGTTCGAGATGTTGCTTTATGGACAGCCTCTAGGAAGGAAAATTCTTTTATGATAAAATCAGAGGTTGGGTTGACTTAGTGGCCAAAGAATGAAGATATTGAGCCTTGTAGAGCACTTTCCTTGATGGCAAGCAAGCTAAAAGACTTTCCTGAGGGATTAGTATGTCCAAAGTTTGAAATTCTTTTACTTGGTGGAGATGGTGGCATGAAAAGCCCAATTTCTTCTTTCGAAGGGATGAAAGCAATAAAAGCTATTACTTTATATAGCATATGTTTGCCACCCAATGTACTTCAGTTCTCATCAAATGTTAGAACTCTACTCTTGAAACAGTGTGAACTCAATGACATCACTTCCCTGGGAAAGCTGAGGAGACTTGAGATGCCTAGCATTTATGACTCAGATATCGAGGAATTGCCAGATGAAATTGGGGAATTGAATAATCTAAAATTACTGGATCTATCTTGTTGTTGGAATATGAGGAGAATCCCACCAAACTTGATAAGCAAGTTGTCCCAACTGGAAGAACTATACCTTGGTCATTCTAGCTTCATGGATTGGAAGATTGAAAGGACGAGTGGAGAGGTAGATTGAAGGGACTAGTGGAGAGGTAAACAATTCTAGCTTATCAGAGGTAAATTCATTGCCCCGGTTAGCTATACTATCATTGAGGGTTCGTTCTCTAACCTTTCCAGATGGCTTTGTGCTTCCTAAATTAAAAAGATATGACATAGCCGTAAATGAATATTGCAGCAACAACCACCCAACACCTAGATCCTTGAAAATCAAGGGCGTCTCCTTACATGCTTTTAAGGAGTTATTTTGGAATATAGGGTATATTTGTCTTACTAGTATTGCTGGTTGCCAAAATTTGGTCCCAACCCTGGACCAAACAGCATTGAGTAAATTGACTTCCATTACACTTGTAAGTTGCAATGATATGGAGTGCCTCATTGACACTAGAAAGCAAGAGTTGACCATTAGTTTGTCTGTAGTTCTTCCAAAACTAACTTCTATTAAGATTGATGGTTGTTCTAGATTGGCATATGTTTTCCCAATCTCTTTGGTTGAAGTTTTTTCACAGCTTAAGGTGTTGCACTTGATGAATTGGACTCAACTAAACCAAGTCCTTTGTCCAATAAGAGAAACCGATCATGGAAATGACCTTGTGCTTAGACTACCATCTCTGCAGGGCTTGAAAGCGATAAACTGTCCCCCAATTCACAGCTTTTATCGTTCTGGCTCAGATAAAGGTAACAAAAGTGTCAAATCCTTAAAAGTGGCTCCAATTCATCTATATATTTTATGCTGAACATGTAAATTTTTCTCAAAAGAAAATATTCCCAAGCTCTTTTGGTTATGGTTTCAAAAGAATATTTTTGATAGTTTGCTTATTCCTAGCTTTGAAATATATACCTATCAAACATACAAAACTGCTATTTCCATGTTGGCTGGACTTATCTTCGCATTTGGCATTTGAATAACCAGCATTTTAACATAGTAATGTTCTAATATTCAATATTCACTGATGGTAGTGTGGTTTGCACGAATTACACCTTTCTGAGTTAGGAGAAGGGAGCCGACTATACGCCACAATTGTACCTCAATGCAAGTTGCCAAATACTATAGAATACTTATCAGTAGGGAATTTTGAAGAGGCATTTTAGCTTCAAGGTGGAGGCGCCCTCTCATGTTTGAAGGTATTGAAATTGGAGGATCTAACTGAATTGAGGGTTATATGGAAAGGTCCTATCCGAGCTGTAACCCTTCAAAATCTTACTGAATTGGTGTTAGTTGATTGCAAGGGGTTGACATACATTTTCCCAGCTGTCTGTGCAACAACTTTGTCACAACTGACCATCTTAAAAGTAGGAGGTTGTGAGGAATTAGAGCAAATCATTGATAAGGAGGATCAGATTTCAGCTTAATCGTCGTTGTCGCAGTCATGCTTCCCTAATCTTACTCACGTGACTATCAAAAAGTTCAAAAACTTGGAAAGCTCTTTTTATGTTAGCGTTGCTCATTGCCTTCAAAAACTTACATATTTATGTGTTGAAGAAGCATTTAAACTAGAGCAAGCATTTGGAAATGAAGACAAACATGAGCAACCCAATGTCAAAGAAGAGAAAGAGAGAGTGCTGCTTCAATTGAAAATTCTAACTCTTGAGAAATTGCCAAGCCTGATAAGATTTAGTCCAGAGGGCTATCGATTCATATATCCGGCATTGGATTTTTTGTTGGTAACAGCATGTCTCAAAATAACTACAATTTTCTCTCTTGATTCAGAGCTTTTTGGGCATGCTAAAGCAGAGGTACGTCCCCGAATTCTTTAATTAATGTAGTTTCTTAATAATGTTTAATTAATGGGGTATTTGATCATAAATATATGATGACTTTTAGTAAAAAAAGAAAGTACAGTATTAAGTTCATTGTTGTTTATTTCATTGTCCGATCATGCTTTATTTGCTTAATTAAGCAGATGACTCAATCAATGGACAAATATACGAAGGAAGAATATGTTGAAGAAATTGAATGGCCAATTGGCTGTGATATAGATTGGAGTCGTAGCTCACAACAAGGTGTCAATGGTTATAATCTGATCATAGCAAAAGCATTAATGTCAGTTATGTGAGAGGAAATGGAAGAAAAAAAAACCCCCAATTTAGAGATTTTTTGGCTGTTAAGTTGGCCAAACCGGTAAAATTGCAGCTGTAAGAAAAACGGGGAATCGATTTTTATTTTTTCTTTATTTTTCAGTCACTGGCTTGAGGCAGTAAAAAAGCCACACTAGATTGCAAAAAACTAAAATTCTATGCCCCCCTCACAAGGGAAAAAAAAGAAGTAAATACAAAGTTCTGCAATAATATTTTGTTCCCTAGTAATTACAATGCCGATAAATGAGGTATTCTGAAGGTGGGTGTAGTTAGGACAATTTCTAGTTCAAGAAAACTCAGAGAGCACAGCATGTCATGCAAATGGCAAGTAAAAATTGGTAAATATCCTACTAATTAAAACAAAAATCACTGGACACAAGATAATCTAAAATAGAAGTTTCAACACTATGCAGCAGAATTTAAACAACCAAATCTGCGAAAACCATACCCTAGAGTTGATTGATAATTAGCAACTCCCTATTCGTTGAGCCAACCAGCTGAATTGTGGCGTGAATAAGAGTGGTATGGACCAGGGGCGAAACCCATAGCATACGCAGGTCGGGGTGCTCGAGGATCAGTCATGGTAGGTGGTCTAGGATCATAAAAGGCATTTCTATTCCCCATCGGTGGCTCAGGCCCCGGAGTACCCATCCTTGTGTAGTTCAATTCATCTAGACGAGGAGCATACCGCTGTGTTGCAGACATATTCATCCTGTAGGGTGGATTCAGTGGAGCACCGGGGTGCTGTCCGTAAGAGGGAGCTGGCATGGATCTCATTGGATCATATACAGAGTTCAACCCAGCCGGATCATTTCTCTGAGTAGATAGATCAGGATTTTGCCCATAGAGACGAACTTGTGACCGAATATTACATTCTCTTTCCATTTCATTGGCGTAAGGTCCATAACCAAGATTTTGGCCTCCAACTGAATAAGTGTTGTTATTTATTGTGTATCTTCTTCCCATTTCAGGAATGCTGGTCCTGGTGTCACCAAATGAAGTCCCACGCAGGACCTGTGAACTATGCATGTTGGGATTCAGATGCTGGTTAGCATTCTCACCGAACCCAGTAACTGAAGGCAATCTAGAAGATTTTGAGGAGACACCTTCCACTGAGGATCTACTACCCGTCATATTGGACGAAGAAGAGTGAGGAATTCCACTGTACATCTCACTTCTAGGATTCCTTCCTCCATTCTGTCTATCTGTTCCCCTTCCATGATTTTCTTGACAATGCTTCTTCTTCTTCTTCTTCTTACTCGACGTTTCCATGGATTGGTTCTTCGCATGGCCATGATTGTCTTGTCCTTCAGTCTCACACTTTGGGTGAGGAGAGCACTCTTTTGGAGTCTCTGTCACAGATTTCTCTTGTTTACATTCCTCAACTTTATGATTTTGCACATGATCTTTCAACTCAGAAGCATCATTACGACGATCGTCATCCTCCAATGGCAGTTCAGATATGGATGTTTCATCGATATTCATTTCCTGATTTGAAATCTCAGGTTCCCTAGGTAGGTGACCGTGCTTTTCAGCTATGCTCTTGTGCTTAGCTGAAAAATCAGAACGACTCCAAAGATAGAGAGGTGGAGCCATCACATTCCACTGGTCCATTTGTTTGTCCTTTGCATCAATAGAGCCAGGCAGGTAAAATGACTGTAAAACGAGATACCAAAGTCACCGACAATACCACAAGAATATAATAAGAACATCACATGAAATTCATCGACAACAAAACTGCACAAAACATCTCAGTTACCTTCCCAGATAAGAATTGATTATCCTCCCAAACTAATTCATAAGAAGATTTCAAAAATTTCTTTTTATCCAACCTGGTCAAAGCCAAGAAATGTGAGTGTTCAAGAGAGAAAGAAAGAGAGATAAAGAGAGGGGGGAGGGGTAAATACTACCTTTCTGTTTCTGGTGGAACAATAAGGATCAACAGTTTTGGGTTAAACTCAAGGGCCTTGTCAATAAACTTGTTTGCCAAAGCAGCTTTAACTCCAAAAGGAGGATTTAGCCCCATTATCTACTCAAGAAACGAATAAAAAAATTACGTAAAATATGGCAACAGGGATACATACATAAGAAAGAATGCCTTACCAACTTTGACCCTTTTGGCAACTCCTTTGGTCGCAGAGTCATCCAATCCCTCCTCTCAAAATTAAAATCATTCTGCCAAAGAAAAAGGATATCAGCCACAAAAAAATAATTAGGAAAATATAAAAACAAGAATTCTGGATTTTTTAAAGATGTATTTAAACAGTCAGGGTCCTCTTTCACATGCAGCAAGAATGGTGAAAACCATTTTCAAACCATGATGAGGTTGACATCGAGCTTGACCTTTAGAGCAACCATAATGTACATCCATAATGCATAAACTGATTTATTAGAAATAAATACAGGAAACTATAGCATACCTTAGCTTGGAAAATATCATAGTTTTTGTATGAGCACTTCTTCCCCGTTTCTTCAAGTTTTCTTTTCATTAATAAACTAAAATCATTAGCACCACAACAGAAGTCGACAATCTGTCCATGGAAATCATTAACAATCAGACAACCAGCTCAAATTCCCTCTCATCTTCTGTTATAGAGCTGTATTTATTAGATGAAGGAAAGAACTCTCAACAAATAACATCCTTGTCGTTTTTCCAGCTCCTGATAAAAGAATATAAATATGGCAAGCCACTTAGGGTTTACCAGAATTTGGGAATTACTGTACATTCTTTCCCTAGGATTTTTATTATTGTGTATATCCACGCATAGAAAGAACTTTATAACCAAAATATTTCTTTTCCTTTTCTTTCATGATCTTTTTCACTAAGAATATGTGCAAGAAACATTTCATTATGAAGCAAAGATCAAAGCGTAATCCCATAGACTAGAGTGCTAAAACATAAAAAGCAAAAGAATAAAACGTAGGCAGGAAGAGAGGGAAAAAAAAAAAGGGGGGGAAGGTGGGGGAGGCACAGAAACCCTTACTGTATCACCATCTTGCACATACCAATGAAGTCTATCAACGATCTGCATATTTAACACCAGGCTTTAGAGCTTCACAAGCATTATCAAAGTAATTCTAGAAGCATCACACCATAATAGAACATGTAAAAGGTACAAATGACTTGGATCAACACTAACAGTATGTGTGGCAATCTACAAATTAAAAACCATGCTTTACGTTTCACAAGAGTTATCTAAACAACACACCATAACAGACCATGTAAAACCTACAAATCATTCAGTTCAATACCGAAAGTATATAAAGTAAAAGCCACAAAATGGGGGAACAAAAATGAAACATTGACAAACTATAGACATTTATTTGTGAATAAGATTTTATAAGTGAGGGCAAAATGGAATTCCCTATTCGTTAGGACAAGGTTTCTAAGAGTTGTAACCATTGTTTATAAACAATTGATGTCAATAGTTTCAGTATGAATTTAGCTGTTTGGATGTCAAAGTCGGGTTCTATCTGTACCCTAGCCCATTTCTCCTTGTGTTCCCCCCTTTCTCCTCTACTTTCTCTCTTTATTCTCTGTTTCCCCTTTTTCTACCTCTATCCCTACCCTATTTCTCCTCTTATGTAACATCAAAAAACTAAAACTGTGTTAGATGAGCAAAAACATGGTCACACGAATTCAGACAGTGGAATCCAACCATCTTAACCTCTCTTTCAAGTTCCCCAAGTTTCAAATGGATAACTCATAGCATGCAAATTCAAACAGTGGAATCCAACCCCTCTTTACCTCTCTTTCAGGTTCCTTAAGTTTCAAATGGATAACTCATGTAAACCCAGTAAAATCCATATATCTAAAACTTGCAAAAGGCAGCATATCAGACAAACTTATATCATAAAACAGACAATTGAGCCAAAATGTTGCATGCATCAACGTAACAATCACAAAAGGCATAAAAACATCAGGGAACTTATAATAATAACAGCACATTTATCAACAATTGAATTAGAAGATACCAGAACTAAAGGATAAGAAAAACAATAGAATTTACCTCTTTAAGTTTATCCACTTTAGTAAAATGGCGACCAAAAGACGTGTAGCGCATGCCATATAGAAAAGGTGCAAGATATACTTTGAGTTTGTTCTGAAAAAAAAAAATAATTTTAATAAATTCAAGACCAAGAAAAAGAGAGAACGAGACAGAGCACCAAATTTGCAATAAACTTGCAGTGTGTATGATATGTCTAGGGAAATATTGAAGGAAACAGGCCAGTTATAAAATTTCACATCAACTTCTTTTAAGAAATAGGATAAATAAGAATTGATGTGTATCCTAAACCAAGCACTAGTGTTGCAATGAAACATAAATAAAAGCAGACTCCTTCAAAATCGAAGTCATAGATACTGACTAAAACTCTTTATTAAAGTAACTGGCGAGGGGGGATAATTACAAACGATTAGGATTAATAACCTGCCACTTAAATATCTGGTTTAGAACCTCTGGCTCACAAACAGCTTGACCATCTTCAATACTACAGCCATCCTCTAGTTTTGCTAAAGCCATTCGAACAGCCTGCAAATAGTGAAAAAAAACTCAAAGAAAAAGGAGAACACAAAAACAGAGTGAAACCATACCTTTATAACGCAAGGTTATTTGGAATAATGAAATACCTCAACTGAACCCTCTATCTTTCCAAGAGTGATAGTTCTGTCTACAACACTTTTTGATGAATATGCATGTGTAGAAGGAACTTTTTGCTTTGCTATTATGTCTTCTAAAGTCACTGATGATTCAGCCTCCTTCATTAAATCGAGTAATCTAAATTGCAAAGAATAAGTCCATGAACAAGTGACATTTGATGCATAAACTAAAACATCAAATCAGGTAAGTTTATCCCTATGTGATTTAGTGTTAGGAAACAAGAAAAAACAACCAATGCAGAATTAAAAAAAGACCACCTTCTCTCAGAATCAGCATCTAATGAAGGCATTACAGAGCTTTTCCTTTGTGCAGCAGAGTTGACCATTGCAGTCTTATTAAGACCACCTTTAAGTGTATCTTGTCTCCCAGGTTTAACCTGCTCACTCTCCTGAGTCATATAGGCAAATAGTCTTTCCCCTATGGAGGTCTTGTTTCCATCAGCTGCAGAGGATTTGCCCACCTCTGCTGGCACAGACTTTGAATTCTGCCTCAAAGGCTTTTTGAATGCACCAGTGGCTTTGACTTTCTTTAGGGAATTTGCCCCAGGAGTAACTTTTTCACTCTTTTTGCTAGTTTGACCTTCTTTAACGGCAGAGGATGACTGCTTTGCCAATTTCAAGGCAGTTCTTTCCCGTGAAGTGTCTTCCAATGCAATAGTTTTCTTCTTCAAGCCAGCCTTTTCATGATTTGTGAGCAAATCTGATGCCTTTCTTTTCTTCCTTTCGTCAAAAGCAATCTTCCTGTCTTCAACAAAGGGGAATTTTATATGGTCCCTTTCCGGAGTCCCAATGTCATCTTCGATCTTATGTTTTCTAGCCAAACCAACAGGACGAACAATTTAGCAAACAATTAAAGCAAATAAAAGCATGAAAACAACACATTTAAAACACTTACAAACAATATATCAGTATGCGATTGACAAGTAGACCATCCCAAGCCCTTGTTATAATACCTTCTTCATTTATATCATCAAATGCAATCTCTCTGGTTGAAGCAAAAAGACATCAAGTAGACTGTCAAACATAGGACATATTCTGATAAAATGTGCTTAAAATATAAATAAAAGGAAGAAAAATCTTAGTGTACCTTGGTAAGCATTTCCTGTGGTATGATGTAGGGCAACGTCTACACAAAGCAAACTGTAGCTCCTGGACCTTCTTGTTTTCTCCTTGTTGACAAACACAACATTTATGAATGGGGCATGTAAAAAATTCCCCTGCTGAAATTTTTTGCCCATGCTCTTCTGCAGCAACATTATCCCCCTTATGGATCAATTTTGCCACACAATGTGGGTGATAAAAACGGCCACAAGTTGCATTACTGCAGCGAAAGACCTGGCAAAATAATTGAAATTTTTTGAGCCATTGAGCAGGAAGTTGCGATTAAACTAGAAGAAATCAAAATCTATTGAAAATGACTAAAAGACCAACAGAAGTTATAAAAATAAGATTTATCCAAAAAAGTTTGAAAAGAAGATCAATTTTAGCTAAACAATCTGATAGATAAAATGCCATTAAGACAAATAGACCAATGCTACAAAAATATGACGTTCCTACCACTATTTATTATTTAGGATTGATTTCACTATGACTCGATTTGTTGCACGGAATGATCAATGACATCGCTAGGTAAATACCTCAGCACCAGAGGACTTATCAGATGAGCCTAACTTCCCACAAGCAAAGCACTGATGCTGATTATATTCACAATTCTTGCATAAAAAAGTCTGCATTGCCTGCCATTTAGTAGGGATTAATAATTAGAAAAAAAGGCAGCAAGAAACTAAAAACCCCATAAAGTAAAAATAGGTCACTAGCTTACTTCAACTTGCTTCTGAGTAAAGCCAAGAGATTCACAGACAGATTCTTCACCGGCCTCTACAGTAGCATGAAATGATCTCATGCACCTTCCTTCACAACATAGAAGCTCACCCCCATTGTCACAAAAAGCACAAACTGAATCAAATAATTCATCATTGTCGTCATCATCATCATTAGAATCATCTAGCTCAGGGCCATCAACCACATCATCAACTATAAATCCAGAAATTGATGTGGCTCGAACATTCTGATTGATCAATAAGTACATTTGCTCACAATAATGTAAAATTTTGAGGGGGAAAAAAGCATAAAACTGAATAATAGGCAAGGAGAAATAAGAAATATATAAGTGGAAACATCTAACCTCATCAGCAAGTTTCCTCTTTCGGGGCTTCTCCTCCAAAAACGAGTGCAAAAACTGTCCAAAACATAAACCTTCCAATGAATTCAATTGCACAAGGAACCAAAAAGATATCATCATCATTGCAGATTAATACATGCTAAACACAACTCCCACATTATCCGATGACAAATAACATTTGAATGCACAAGAGAATTCTACCAAATTACATACAAACCTTGGATTTTGCTAAGGAATCATCACTTTTAACAGCTTCAACAATCAACTCCATGTGATCCACCAAATCATTTTGTGAAGGTTTTACCTCGTACAAGCTGCATACAACTGAAGAAGTGAAAAAAAAAAAAAAAACCAAAAATTTCATACTTGGAAGTTGAAAAATACACCCATAAAAGTGATAAACTACCTAAAAGTTTTAGCTAACTGTTCCCACAATGATTTCCCTGACAAATCAGGATTCCAACTAAGAAGATGCAGGCAATGAACCGATATCAAAATACTCCTAATCACAGGCTCAAAACTCTTCCTCGGCTTTTGTAGCTTAAGCCACCCATTTTCTTTACTTAAAACCGAAATCTCCGGCTTCCCAACATTAGACAGATCAAATTTCCAGGTAGTGACATGCTTGCAAATTGTTAAGAGCCCATCATCGGCTGTTCCTCTCAAAAATATCTTCTTTTTAGCTCCATTAATTAAGCCTTCTTTTCCCCCCAATTGAAGCGGCAACTCAGAAAAGCAAACTGCCTCATCTTTTTCATCATTAAAATAGTAGTTTGAGACGGAATGGATTAAAGCCTCTTCTTCTTCGTCATCAAATAACGCCATGACCACCCTGATGGTGTTAAAAACAATAAAGGAAACAATTAACTAGAGTTTATTAAAAATAATACAATTAACCGTAAAAGAAACTGCAACAACATTAATTTGCAAGGCCTCTTCTTTTTTATCATCAGAAAACGAAATTAACACCCTGATCATATTAAAAAACAATAACGAAAATCATTAACTAAATTTGATTACACTAAAAGAAATTGCAACAACAATAATTACTACTAAAAATTTAATGTAAACGCTGATCACATTACAAAAATCAAAAAATAAAAAAAATTCAAAAGCGAGGAAAACAAAAATCTAATGGAAATTACTTGATTCCGGTTAGGAAACGAGAGAGGGAAAAAAAAGTATAAAAAAAATCCAGAGAGAAATTATTTTCTCTTTTCCTCTGTTACGAAATTTCT
>JBBYHL010000001.1:10666116-10678826 GCA_038381835.1 Adansonia madagascariensis | reverse complement strand
TAACTCAAGATTAATAAAAATAATTTTTAATATTTTATTGTTTGTAAATACTATTTTAATATATATAATTTATATAATTTATATATATATATATAGAAAGAGTCGATTTTATTAAGAATATAGAGAAGAACAACAATAAAGAAAAAAATAAAATTAGAAGTAAAAAGATAATTAAAATTTTTATTAATAATTTTAATAATTTTTTTTTGTTTTATTTTTTCTTAATAATTATTAGTTTACTTCTTTTTTTAAAATTTTTTCAAAATTTATATATCCTTGTATACATGTGTTAAGAAATACCAAATCAGATTACGATTTTCTAATAAAAGATTTATTTATTCTCAATTAAATTTTATAATTTTTTATTTATGCTGAAATAATAATTTTTTTAAAAATTAATATATTTTCATAAATAATTTAAAAATAACTTATTTCAATAAATAAAAAAATTTTTATATTATTTTAATAAAAAACTCAAAATTTCGTCAAAACCATCTTCAGATTCAATCCTGTGGCTCCTTCTCGGTTTATGACTATCTAAAAAGACCGAAATACCCTCTATCAACCATCAAACAAAGTCTGAGCCAAACTTACATTATTAATTTATTATCATGTCATCCTTTAGCCTATTCTCTTTGCTCTTTAGGTAATTAATCAACATTTGATTAAAAAAGACTTTGAAAAAATAATTTTATTCTGGTTTATTGCAATATATTAGTTTAGAGTCTTCAAATTATAGTCAAATAACGTAACCCCAAGGCCATAATTGAATGAAAATGTCAAAGTCTCCTATATTTTTTTCTTTAGGCAATGAGTCATATGTACCATGTACTGTACGGCCAACAAAGACTAAATTTTGGAGCTAACATCACCCAATTCAATCCTTGATTTTTTCCCTTTTCTGTAATCAATAATTTATTTAAATTATACTTAAAAATTAATTAAAAATATGTTGTTAGATGATGAGCAATCATGCATGATTATAATAAATAAAATTTGTTGCTTTTTATACGTAAAGAAGATAAGATGAGAAAAGAAAAGTTTAATATGCATCGATTTTTTTTCTATGTAGATGTTGCAAAGTTTTAACTTTATTCTTTCTTGGCTAAGTAGCTATGGAAAAGTATTTGAGATTTTAGCAATTTTCATAAGTAATTTAATTCAAGTAAACTGTGGAGAAAGATCAAAGATGGCAATGAGAGTTAACTTTTGCAGCTGCAATGGGGACAAAGGGTATTTTGGTCTCACTAATGTTTCATAAGGTAACACTTTTTGAAAGTTGACTGATGAAAAAGAAAAAGAAAAAGAAAAAGCAGAGTTGTTTAGCTTTAGGGTCAAAGGATAAGGAGAGCTTATCTTTAGCCAGCCCCTGCCAGCAAGCAATAAAAAGGACCCACACGGTATTAAAGGCCCCCCATTCTAACGGAGAGAAACAATGAAGTTCCTCCGATAATATTTATTATATTTATAGTTGTAATAAACATAAAATAATTATAATCTTAATTTATACTTTTCATGTAGGAAACAATGACAGGGAGCCCTGTCCTAAGGATCCAATTTCCTTTTAAGCATTATAACGCTGTGAAAAACCTTTCCCATGGTGCTTGCTTCGGAAATATCATGTGACTGTGATCCAATCTCATTTAAGCATTTTAACATTGTAAAAATTCTTTTCCATCACAATTCTTAAATATCATGTATCGAAAAACGTCTGCTCATAAAATCTTTTAAGAGATAATAGTAAATATAACCATTCATATATATATATACATACGTATTATATAATTATATTATATTTAATATTATAAGATCAAATTAATAATTTCATAAAGACTTCTCTTAGTGTGGTATGGTAAAACCCATTTTAGAATATTCAAATAATATTTCGTCATGTGAGGTCCAAAAGTATAAAGCTATACCCTTTGACTACTGCACATGTATCTGAGAGTCTGGGAGCCATTATTACACACTGACCTGCCTCGTCGCCTTTTAATTCCCTTCGGAATCTTATGAACAGCACTATACTGACTCCACAACTAATTACTTAATAGAACTCACTAACCGAGAGCTTTAACCTCTTTGTAGAATAATAATATCACCCAAACGAAAACCGAGGAAGATCCATGGCAAGATATCAGCAGCAGATCTTATGCTAATAAATTTTCATTACCGTAAATCAAATGAAATATTATATCCTTCAAGATAAATCGAAGTAATCACGTTGGACACATATGAATTTATTTTTTTGAATTTTTTGAAGTTAAAAAAGAAAGGCATGTAATAGTTTTGACGTGTTTAACATGTTAAATTGGAGGACAACGAAAATGATGTTCGATCAAGACAAAAATCTTTTAGGTACGTTTTTTATATAAGTACAAAGCTAAATTTACATTGTTGAGAACCAAATTGTAACATACACATACCATTAAAACATGAAAACATTCTAGCATGGTTGAATTTGATGTTCGCTCAAGTTTTTTTGCCGACCTTCGGAGGAGCCTACAAGGGAGACAAGTTGAACCGTGTTTTGTTTCAAACCTCTTAACAGGATTTCTCCCCTCCCTTTTGTCCTAATTTGTAGACACCGACAATTTATGTGTGTATTTTTTATAATTCATGACGTATCTAATATTTTTTAATTAATCATATAATATAAATATATTAAAATTTTAAATATAAATATAATATATATATGAAACATATTATAATGAATTTTACAAAATTTTGTATTTTATTACACATGTACACTATTTTCGTATTTTATTAAACATGTCATGTATAGGTCATGTTTTGGTGTGTGTGCGCTTTATTTAAATGATCGTGTTTGTAATTTGTAGTCTTCCTGTAAATTCGTGTCTTTTGCTATATCAATGTCCAATAGAAAACAAGAAGCATTTTCGGAAAGGCTGCATCAGTGGGGAAAAACTTGTTGTAACTCCTTTCAACTGTGCTCAAATATTTCCTCCCAATTAGTCAAAATTAATTGCGTAATGTATATGTTTTCCAATGTCTCTGAATTTTCATCAGCACTATGTCACATTGATGCAATATTTCAAATCTAATTTATATATATATATATATGCTGTTACCAACGTAGGGTTTCTGGGTTTTCTTGCTTAATATTAGGATTTTAATTTTGGGCAAGTGGAATTAATTTCCGCTATGTAAAATGCTGATTTGTATCAATTTTGAGTTTAATTTCAGTTATTTTATTTGTATCAATTTTGAGTTTTTTTATATAATTTTTAAAAGTGTATTTCTTTTTACAGATTTAATGCATTACAGATTTTATTTTTAATATATTCTTTATAAGAATCGAACATTAATCGATTGATTTTCAGTTTATAGCATTTACTTCTACCCAAATATAATTAATTTATACTAAGATCATCATTTGACATTAATAACTTCGTTTTTTTTTTTTTTCAATTTTTTAAATCTCTGCTTTCATTCACGTCATGGGTGTGTAATATCTCATATATATATTTAGAGAGAGAGAGAGAGAGAGAGAGTAATTTGTTTATAAAAACAAGTATTATTATGTAATTTTTGGGGTTAGACATATTCATATGATGGTAGTATTTAAGGTCTTTCTCTTTGAAATTAAAGCTCCTAAAATACAACCATTTATTCAGTTTTGTCCTCATATTTGTAAAGTCAATTCTGCAATCTTCTATCCTTTGATTACGAAAAGGAATTTTCTAGTCCAAATCAATATGTATATATATATACATACATATATATATGACCAATCAAAAATCAAAGTCTATGTAGGGAATTCATGTTCTTTGGGTGATAATATCAAAATCTCAATGGATATATATATTGCAAAGTCAAACCTTTCTGCACTGTCTACACCTATAGATAAGACCCAAAAAAACACAACAAATTTCTAATAAACTAGCAGAAAAAAAAAAAAGAAAAATTAACTTTTGATTTTTTTCCTGAAGTGATTGAATTTTCAAAGGAAATTAATCATTTACCGGACTTTTTATAGAAATAAATTTCTGGGGTTTGATTTTTTTTTGGGGGGTTCAAAGTCAAAGTATTTAACTATATATATGAGGAAGTTGACAAATTAATGCAACCAAACAGATCATAATCAAAGTTGTTGATTCTGGTAAATGGTGATTTTAAGTAAGGAATGACGCATTGAAGATTGCAAAGGTCATTCAGATTATATCATCAAGATTAAAACAGATTGACAATTTTTTTTTTTTGTAGGCACAGTACTGATAATATGGTGAAAAACATGTACTTGGACTGCAAGTTAAAGATAGTGACAGTGTTGAAATTTGTTTAGCAGAAGGAATAAATTTCAATGGGAATACATGCTGTAGACAGAACTTAAACGTGTTTGCATTTATGTTATTTCGATTCTTCGTTTTTCTTTGAAGTTTTTGTGGGGATATATGTCTGGGCTTATTTATGAGGATATGTGGAAAAATTAAAAAATAAAAAATAAAACACACTTGTGTCCAACGTATTTATATTTGATACTCACATCTGAGTTTGAGTAACATAAATTAACATGATTCAACTGAAGACTAAGTGACCGATCCAAAGGGGAAATCAAGGTAATATGCGTGCAAGTTCTGCAGCAGATCGCAAATCCAATGACTAAAATCTGTAAATTGGAATAATATGTTTGAAACATAATTTGCTTAGTATTATGGTAAATTCAAACATTAGATAAGAACCAGTTAAATATTTAGAGATAACAAGCGTAATTTGCTTAGTATTATGGTAAATTCAAACATTAGATAAGAACCAGTTAAATATTTAGAGATAACAAGCGTCAAAATCATAGTACTAACCGTTCGGATTTCATATCGAAAACAACAAAACATAGCCATAGGCTTGGAAACGTCTCCTACCCTTTAACCAGACATACAGGACAACATCAAACATACTTCTATTGCAGATTAAAATCAGCAAGACACAACAGCATGGTGGTGAAACAGATCACCACCTTGCATTTTACACATAAAAGACGGTGAAATTAACAGCAACTAATTTATTTATTCCTTCTTCCAGGATCTGAGAAAAAGGTAGTAGATACAAGAGATTTATTGCACCAGTGCTGCCTGCTGCAGCCCTCCTTCAAGCAGAAACTTGTCTTCGGAACATCTGCGTCAAAAGAATAGAACTGATACGAGTTAACGGGAAAGATGGCATTAAATTGAATTCCAAACTAGGATATCTGATATATTTTGCCTTTGAATTATGACTATCTGTTCAGGCAATCGATCTGCTGATGCATGACATAGAATTGAATTCAATGTTTGTCGCTGCCAATGGAATGATTAATGAATACTCAATCGGTCATATCTTCTCGGATTTGATAAGCCATGGACTTCTTTAATAAGACTGCTCACTCATTTAGGTATTGTAGTGAGACTGTACTTGTTTCTAGAACAAAGATGAGAAGTAAATGCTTTGAAATGGTTATACTCTATGATGTTATGCTTTCAATGTGATCACTGGTTATAAGTATTATACAATTAGTAGAATACAGAATTGAATGTTAAGCCCTTTGATCAATTCCAAAAGCTAAGTCATTTCGATATAGATGGAAGGAGCTAGTTTAGTTTTGTATAAAATGCAGACTCTAATCGACTTACTAAATATCAGAAGATTAATAATACTAGTGCAAGATCATCTCAAATACCAACAATACACGTCAAAAAGAAATAAATATCTTAGCATCTTCTGCTGTAAGCTTTGCTGATTGGTTGCTAAGGGTTTAGCTATACGTTACATATAAACTTTTCAGCTCAACTACCGGACCTACTAGTTGTAACAGCGTCAGCAAATCTGTTTGTTTGCACTGATGGCAAATATAGGATACTCGGGGAAAGTGTGTCACGTGTTAAAGAAGGAAGAAAGCGATACAACCTAGGACTGCAGCATTGCAGTTCAAGAGAATTACGATTAATGAGCATACTTACTTAAAATATTTAACCTTGGATATTCTTTGAGCTCCGATCTAGCCATGACTCTCTAGTAATGGCATATGTATTTGAATCTTCTTTGACTTAAACATTTACCTATGGTTAACTTGTGATTCGGAAAAGGGACATTACTTAAGGGTCCAATACATAGCTTCTGAATTTCTGAATAAGAACAATTCAATTGGCCTCCACAATACCATGTATTTCCATCTCAGTTACCTTAATTAGTGCAAGAATCACCCAATTTAACGTATGACACGCGTAAAAAAGCCTCTAACAAATGATCATCCTGTGCTTTTTTCTTGTCCGATTATGTCCTGGATAGGTTAGACTATGATATATGGTATGACTCAATAAAATTTCAACTCAAAACATGACACTTGGTGATTGCTTTTATTGTCATGAAGCTGTCTGGCTGCTCTAAAGGCAATACAGAACAACTAATTCAAGCACCGGGCGTGTATTAAAGCATGGCAGAACCAACAACCTAAATAACATAACAATTCAATGAAAGTTGGATTCACTATAGAATTTTTAATAATCATTCTACTACTAGCATGTTCATGCAGATTTTCATACTGCACAGTGTTACAGAAAATCAACATAGGTTGCTGATAAAAATGCCTAATCCCGGAGTAGTTTGCAGACATAGTACTTACCGACATGAAAAGTCATTACTGTCAACCTTGACAGAAGATAATTTTACAACAATGAATACTGCACGCAATATTATCTCATTATGTGGGGAAGTTTGCATGAATGAAGTAAAAGCATCAGGCATATCTGTCGGCATAAGGTTAAGCTAACAATTACCACTCTAGGTTTCGACTTAAATGGAACTAATATAAGTACTTTGAGCTTACAGTATTCAGGAACTAGATGAGCTCTGATTCCACATCAGCCATGTTGGAGGAGGCCAGAACATAGCCAAATATTGAGGGAAAAATTCAAGAGGTCTACCAGATTGATCTGCTAAGTTGAACAATCCGACCTTTCCATTCATTAATTGCCTAAGTCCGGTATGGTCATTGTCTTCTTCATTGCTTTCTTCATTATTAAGACGCTGGATTTCAACTATTTCATCAACATAGATGATGCAGTTGCCATGGCAACCTTCAGAATCTCGAGTTGAAAAGGAAAACGAACAATCGGTACTCACTAAGAACAGTCGATCACCCAAATCATTCACCTCCACCCAATCATACCTATCCTGCTGATGATCACTAGGGATCTGTTTGTAAACTTTGAATTTGACCGGAACATGAACATCTTCAACTCCCGTTTCCTTAACAAAACCATCAATTCTTCCATCATAATGAACTTGACCAGGGCAAGTATAGAAGTCTCTAACAACTATGTAGAGATGCCCACATGACTCGACGAAATATCTTTCGCACTCCCAGACCTTTTGTTCCAGAGGTGAGTATATCTCATCCACGGCAAAAGAGTTCTCATCAAGCCCCAAAATAACTCCATAAAGATCAACAGTAAAGAACTTCCCCTTGAAGTTGGTGATGTCACGATACAGAACATCAGAATCAAGCAAACACCACTGGATGTCACTATCAACCCTCATCCGACACAAATCTCCTCTTTTGATAGCAACAACCACATAGCTTGAATCAAAATTCGAAGCAAGCTTTATCTTACGAATCCAGGGATTGTCCTCATTGATATCAGAATCACCATCTTCCCTTATCTGTCGAATACCAAAAGCCCTTGCCTTCTCCACAACCCCAAAGTCAAGATGGTTTAGTTCCTCAGGAAAGTAGGCAGGCATGTTCTTGATCAGATAGTTTGAAAATGGGTTCAGCACACGAAACTTGTTGTCTTGCTTCGTTTCTTCAACCTTGATGAACCAGCTTTTGTGGTTGGAATGAGTTCTGAAATCGGGTTGACCAATGCGATAAACTGTCGTTTGTGATATGCAAAAGCAAGCAAGAGGCTTCGTGGGATGATTAACAAGAAAGAGGACTTCCACTGGCAATGTAGGAGATTTTAGTGGCACAGGAACAGAAGCTCTCCAGGAATTGCATACAGCTCGAAAATGAAGAACATCTATGTGAGTGTCGAGGAGTTTAGCAATGCAAGAGAGGAGTTCTGTCGGAAGTTCAGACCAACAAGACGGATAGGCAGCCATTTCTTCTTCTATGGGGAGAGCCTGGAAATGGAGCTAGAAAGGAGAGCAGATGTTTCTATGCAGCTGTCTTCAGCATTACAAGTTTGATATATAGTTGAAATGAGAATTAGAATCTGCCCCAGGTGTTGCTTATATTGCTTGTTCTTTCACCAGGTTATTGCCTATGTGTCAGCCTGTCTTAAGGGTCAGTTTTGGGTGCAAGCAAAGTAACTTAGGAAGGAAAGAAGAATCCCAGTCTTAAATACCAATAATGTCACCCTGCAAAAGCATTGGACTGAGAAGTTGCATGTTCTTGTCTTCCAGATCCTTTTGTCTGGTTTTTCTCACTGGTTGCATTTGCATTTCCAAAGGAAAGCCCATCTTCAAACTAGCTTTTGCAGTTCAAAAGTGCTAGAACGAAGAAAAACATATTTCTCTGATTAATTGAACCACCTTTTTCCCAAAGTAAACAGCAGAAAAAATTGTTTTTAGTATATCAAGTTATGAAAATAACAGGTGATTCATTATACTATAGAAAACTGTTGCTTAAAGCCAGGAGCAAGTGTCAGATACTGGTTACATGTCCAAGATAGGTGCGTTCAGGGTTTACATTCGGAAGCTCAAGATAAGCTATGTATCCAGGTCAAGGTTCAAAGTTTTTAGAAGTTGTCAAACGCATTATGAGAAAAAAGAAAATGGCCAAAATTATATTATATTTTGAACATTGCTACTCATTTCTGTTTGTCTGTGGATTTGACTTCAAGCATGCACAATGAAATCTAAATTTTAATTCTTTGAAACTGGGGGAAATCTGATTCATTATAGTTCCCTTTGCAATGTTTAGCAAGAATCAGATAATGCAAACAACAAGCAATTCTCCTCTTGATAGCCAGCTACAATGTCAAAACTCAAATACTATATATTTTCAGGGTTAATATATATGCAGGAAATCTTTTACAGCTTGTCCACCTTGAACCAGTTGAATTACTTGTCTATTAAGTTTCGACTTCTTTATTTATTGTAACAACATCCCTGAAAACTGAACTTATACAATGGAAAGTGTGAATTAGCTTAGGGGGAAATCCTATAACATTGAAGTGATTTTTTTAAGTTTTAACCAGTGAAGAATCTTTTCCATGACTGCCATGGAAGAAATCCACCTGCCATCAAGCAATAGAGTAAATAGAATGAGGCACAAAATTGACAATCAAAGAAACCATAAAATAACTAGTCAATTAAGAAGGCAATGGCATACCACATTCAGGGCATTTAAAATAATCATTGTTCCTGAAAACAAGTCCTGAGCCCCCACATTCTTCACATCTTCTTTGTGCAATCTACAATACATAATAATATCAACAAAAGAAAAATCACACATACTTGATGTGCTATACATCCATCCATACAAACATGTATGTATACATATATATCCAAAACCCATTATTAATCATGCAAAATTAGAGCTGGTACAGTTAATTGTGCATTAAATGGAATGCTTTTGGCTTTAACTTCTCGGCTAAGTAAAGGAGGTCTTTCTCAACAAATGGTCATGGAAGAGTTAGCCAAATAAGGCATTAATGCTTTAAATTTTACTTACAATTCTTTTGCTGAATTCAATCCCTGCAACAATGAAAGGGGTAACTCCAGCTGCAGGAAAACAGAAACAAAAAGCATTATATTATATTAAACTTCGAATCAAATACAAATACCAACGAACATAATCAACATTGGTAGACATAATCTTATGTTACTTATATAACCTATAGCTCCAACAACAATTTGCCATGTAATATCGACACGGGCAGGATCAGCTAGGGCTGAAACATCATGAATATTGGCAGCAACCTTGGCTGTCAGCCGTTGATTGTTTCCAATCAAAGTTTTGCATCTTTGGGTGCAGGTGAACTTCACCCTTGGATTTGAATACTTTGTGAATGTGGGTTTTGATTGGGGTACTGAGATTGGGGATGTGAGTGAAGGAGAAGTACAAAGGGAAGCTTCCATGGCGGAAGAGTTGAATCTCAGTCTTTTTTTCTTCTTTTTTTTTTTTTTTAAGGTAATAGTAAGCAACGAAGGAATCGTAACGACTAGTTTTGGTTAAGCCACTTGGCCTCCTTCAGTTGTCAGAGTCGCGCCAGGCTTTTCTAGCCACATAAAACGACACTCTTTTTTATTTTTGGACTCAGATAAAACGACAACTTGAGTGCAGAGGATTTTGTTTTGGGGTGGTGTAATAACTTACTGCTACTTGACTCAAAATGAGAATAATTTTCATTAAAAAAAGGGTTTTGGACTTAAGATTTTTAGACTATTTGCCTTGATATTTTAGCCATACCCAAATGTCTGCAAAAAAAAGAAAAATAAAAGGCTAGAATTTATTCATTAAATATAAAAAATAATTTTCATATAAAATTTCAAATTTTATTAAAAATAAAGATAAAAATAATCGATTATTTATTACAAGAAAATAAGAATATAAATTTTTTTTCATTATAATTATATCAATTAGATCTTGAAAATCAATGAATAATATTCAATTATTAAAAAGTTTTAAAAATAATATTTTCTCAAATATTTGTCAAATTCATTCAAATAGATATAAATAATCCTATGCACTTGAGCTTGTGATTGGATCAGAGAATTTGAGCCCAGGACCGGTTCTTGATTTCCTTAAAGAAAGCTCCAAAAGGGCCATTTGCTTTTGGGTCATTGGTTCCAATTCATGAATATGTTTTTGCCAGTAGTGGGCTGCAACCAGTTTGGATAAATTATTTAGAATTTCGTCAAAGTTGACTACTCAAGGAATTCCCAAAGATATATGAAAAGCCATGACACTTGCTTCCACAGCTTCTTTCACCCGAGGATTGGGCTTAATGGTTGATACATTATTTTTTTTTTTTTTTGTTTGAAAAGCTTTCTTCACCCAAGCATTTACCTCAATAGTTGATGCATATTTCTTCTGCTTATTCTCCAAATCTTAAAGCTGGGTGCTTCTTCATTAATACTGAAATTCCTTCAGCAGACTGTCTCTTGAATCCACTTCAAGCAGTCTAACATCATAGCTCTCTGAAACTACTCATAGGCTTTGCACCGATACTCTTGACTACAATTTACCATAAGCCTCGGTAGCTGCTCAAGGGGCTTGCATTACAGGAAATCTAAATACAAGGTTTTGGATTTGGAGTGAAATTCAGATTATAATTTTCTACAAGCTTATGGTAAGCTAGCTATGGTACCTCATTAATAAAATTTTCCAAAAGTCGGCTATTTTTTATTTCAGCTTGCTTAATATCATGTTATGCCTTTGTTTGAGCCTAATGTGGGTGCAAATTCATAGAACTGTTCCAGGAAAAGGGTTTGGATATTAATAGAATGTCAGGTAGATATATGAAAGATACTATATCAAAGCAGAAAGCACATACGAACATTGGGTATTGGGTTTAATGGTTGCTGGGACCTGCCTGCACTGCTGCAGCAAAGTAGAGTACAGCTCCAACTGTTTTTGCGTCGCCATTGGTCTTTACTTTTATAATCATTTGACGACTACCTAAGATTGCGCCAATCACGTTAAAATATTAGTTAGATTTTTATTCATCAGTTGAAGCCTCAAGGCCTTATTCACCTCTAGAAGAAGTTTTCAAATCCCTGTAAATGATCGTACTACAGAATTTGTATGATTATGCTAAGAAGATAAACTTAGCATATGGATGTTGGGAGACGTGAGACTAATCACAGGAAGATATTTCAGCTATTCCAACCCCCCCCCCCCTATTTTTTTGGCCATGGATTTCCGGTTTGATCTCATGAAAAAGTTAGGTTAGGAGAGGCCGGAGAGGTCATATTCTAATTATGCTGCTCTGCCCCAGCTCAAAGTTTACATGTCTAATACGAAATCCTCTTTCTCCCATTTGTGCAAATTTTACTTGTAAATTGAATAACTTACTGAAATTTATTGTAAAATCTACATATCCCTTGAATATCAAATCTGGTACATTTCTTACACAAATATATTTATTTTTTATTTAAAAAATTATTTTATATATATATATATATATATATATATGTAGATGATTGAATTTTTATATCCATATTAGTAAGTAAAAGTCCATTGGAAGTCTTTTATATTACAGTGAAGCAAGTATTTAATCATGTATTATTAAATTTAATATTTTAATTATTATTTTTTTAAATTATAGCAAATAAAAAAATAGTTAACGTTGTTTAATAAAAACTATTTAAATGTCGATAAAATATTAACATGTCATGTGATATAAAATATTAAATTTTATTCAAAAATAAGTATGGGTTATGGGTTAGGTTTAGATCATTTTTTCTATATAAAATTTAAAAATTTACATCACATGACAATATCAATATTTTATTGCATTCAAATAATTTTTTTAACATCATTAATTTTTTTTATTTACTATAATTTAAAAAATATACGAATTAAAATATTAAATTTAATAGTTTAAAGATTAAAATACTTATTTCATTGTAAGATAAAAGACCATCAGTGGATTTTTACCCATATTAGTCAGACGTATTAGATATAAAAATTTAAAAAAAAAAAATGAAGAGGGAGAAGAATATAGCTCACCAGCTCTGTTTAAAGGTAAATACTTACAGCGTGAATG
>JBBYHL010000001.1:10639595-10653809 GCA_038381835.1 Adansonia madagascariensis | reverse complement strand
AAATAAATGACAAAAAAGAGAAAAGCCCAAAAATACTTTGCATGTTCTGTCTGGCAGCAGGCCAGCCAATCTGGTCAGTACATAAAAATAAAATAAAATACCAGGATTCTCCAAAACGACTTCTTTAGAAGAAGAAAAAAAGAACAAAACGACGTAAGGATTTTTTTGCTTCGTTTTGTATGTCCTTCTCTCGATCTGTGATCTTCTAGCAAATCCTCTCTCTCTTTAGATCTCGCCTTCGGAAAATTCCTTTGCAACGCCGTCGTTTCATTTGACTCGCAGTTTCTTGCAAAGTCCGCCGGTAGATCTTCGATGGCCTGCCACTAAAATTGTACGCCGCTGTATACGACTCCGGTTGGTCTTTTCTTTTTGGCTTGGTTCAGGAAGGATTGTTTTGGGGTTTTAAGAAAGAATACATTTTAGTCAAAGATGAGACTAAGCTAGTGTAAATGAATTGAGTTTTGGATTAGTTTATTGAAATTAAGTTAACGAATGATTGGAAACTTGATTGTGAACTGTTTTAGTTAGAATTTAGATCAGTATTGAATTAAAGGAGTTGAATTTTATGTAAATTAGTTGGAATTGAATTGAATATTGACGGAATCTTCTTTTGATCGTTAAACTGTGTATTGGAGTTATGATGCAAAGATTAAATGCTTAAAACTGTATAAAATTTGATTAAAACAAAGAAATCCAAGTCTTTTCGGGTTTAATTATGTTATATGGGATCTTTAAATCATAATATTTTAGCTGTTTGCGGATTGGAAGTTATTTCATCAATGTAGATTATGCTTTTATGTAAGACTTTTGCCTTAGATTCAAGGACGTAGTTGCAATGTTTTTTTTTTAAAAAATAAGGAGTGGCATGGCATTTAATCATTGCGGGTAGAGTTTGAATCAGTGACAGATGATACTCTTAGTTAAAATTTTTTCTCTAGATTCATGGAGGTGGTTGTACTTTTTTCTTGCCCTTTAAGTTGCAGGATGCATGGAATTAATGAGCATGATAAAGTTGAAAAACGAGTTAAAATTTGAGATATCTTTATTGATGTATTTGTTGGGGTTTGATTCCTGATAAGAATCATTGATAATGTCTGTGAAAAATTCTTGCTTGTTCTGGGTCTCAATTCGGCCAAAATGTACCGTTGTTTCATCTATTTTCTTTTATGAAAGCTTACTACTGTGATTTACTCTTATTACTTCTCCTGGCAGGTTTAGTTGTGAGAGCTTGCCTACTAAGCAGCAGACGTAATCATATTGCTGAAAACGATGGGGACTGAAAACTCCGGTCATCCGAATTTTCCCATGACACCTTCCTTTACCCCTTTTGCTTCTGGTCCTCCAACTATGACACCTTTTTCATCATCTGGTCCAGCGGTGGGATCAGAAGCTAGCAATTTTAGAGCTACTGCACCAATTGCTCCCCCAACTATGACACCTTTCTCATCAGCTGGACCTAGCCCGCCAGCTCGTTTTAGTGATCCGTCAGTTCCATCTCCTCCCATAACATCTGTCCCATCTTCTAGGGGGCCCTATCAGCGATCTCCAACACCGCCGTTTCCTTCAACAGCTCAAACTCCACCTACACATACACCATCTGTGGGGCAGCCACCATTTCAACCTCCTGCAAATCAAGTATCAGCACCAGCAGTTTATTTCCGACCACAGACACAATTACCACAGGTGCCAGTGAGATCTCCACCACAAACTGTAAAATTTCCTCAATCGAGTGTGAATGTTCCTCAACCTCCATCAGATTCATTGTTTTCAGGGCATAGGCCCAATTTTCAGCCTACTTTATCCTCTCCAGATTCATCTTATTCTGCTACCAAATCCAATTTCCAGCCACCTTTTGCTGGATATCCAAGTAAACAGCCCGCAGCTTTGCAAGCACCATCACCTTTTCCTGCTCAGCAAGGAAGTTTTATGCCTCCTCCGCCAACATCATCTTCTCCCTTTCCTAGTCAGCAAGGAAGTTATGTTCCTTCTCCACCAGTAGCAGCTCCCTTGGGCTACCAATCAAGGGACCAAAGGCAACATCCAGGCTCTGCACCTCCTCTTGGTGGCATCCAAAGCTTGTCAGAAGATTTTAGTTCACTCTCTCTTGCATCTATGCCTGGATCAATTGAGCCAGGGATTGATTATAGAACACTTCCTAGGCCATCGGATGGTGATGTGGAGCCAAGTTCTTTTGTTGAGATGTATCCTATGAATTGCAATCCTAGATACCTACGGCTTACTACAAGTGCTATACCAAATTCGCAGTCTCTAGTTTCGAGATGGCATTTGCCTCTTGGAGCAGTTGTCTGTCCTCTTGCAGAGGCTCCTAAAGGGGTAAGCGTCTCGAGAATCAATAATAATTTACTTTTAGGTCTACAAAATAATAACTCTATTTTGTTGAATACTTGTATGTTTATCCTGTCAATTATGGTTTTTTACCATTCAGGAGGAAGTGCCCGTAATTAATTTTGCTTCAACTGGTATTATTCGTTGTAGAAGATGTCGCACTTATGTAAATCCCTATGTCACATTTACTGATGCTGGAAGAAAGTGGCGTTGCAACATCTGTTCTCTACTAAATGATGGTAAACTCACCTAACATAGGAAGCAATGATATAATTCAATAGTTGAAAGTGCAATGACTCTCATCAAATGTTTCTAGTTGTGACTGATGTGAATGGAATCCTTTTCTACGTTGGACATTCTTTTATCTGTTATCTTCATCATCTTTTGTCTTTGGAATGTCAAATACTATCGGAGGGCAATGAGCTAGTCACTCACTTATACGGACTTGCATTAGCATAGTTATCAGTTTTCTGCAAGCTTGCTTGTTAGGGGCATCTTCCCTTAACTTCACTTTTAACTATCTCAATTCAGTGGTAAAGTGCAAAATACAAAATGTAATTTTTTTTTTAAATTGAGTTATTGATGGATGTGTTATGGCATTCACATAGCAGGTTAGCTAACTGTTCTTTATTTGCAATGTGATTTTTGTTTATTTTCCAGTTGTATCCAATTGGTTATATTGTGCGGCAGACTGATTTTCTTTTCCATTGAAAATCGTTTTCATGGTCAGAATTACAAAGTATATGTGCTTATTTGAATCAAATTCCATGTTCAGTTCCTGGTGAGTATTTTGCCAACTTGGATGCCACTGGCAGAAGAATTGATTTGGACCAGAGGCCTGAGCTTATAAAAGGCAGTGTGGAATTTGTTGCACCAACTGAATACATGGTGCGGCCTCCAATGCCGCCACTGTACTTTTTTCTCATTGATGTTTCAATATCTGCAGTAAGAAGTGGTATGATTGAGGTAAGCACTTCCTTTAAAGCAGTTGATTATGTACCATCTTATAGTGTGTTGTAATAAATCATTCTGTTATTCTATTAGGTATCATAATGGCAAAGAGTCTAATGGTAATGTGAATTAAGAAAATGTGAATTAAACTTGGGCAGGCTGCTCTTTTTCTGTTCAGTTATTAGTGCTCAATATTAGAGCTCTTCAGATATTCTGTATGAAATGCTGGTTTGGGTTATCTAGCGTTTGTGTGATATATACTTGTACTATTGAAAGTGATAGATGGGCTGGCTTTGGCAAAATTTGGCCTCATACATTTCTATAAAGTAAGTCTTTCAAAACGCTTTTGCCTTGCTACAGAATCAATAGAGAGAAAAGAAATATGTTTTAGCCTTGCTGCTAATTATTACTGGGTTTTTCAGACGCTGTAAAACTAGTTTAGCTGATTGTTTATCCAGGTTCTTGTCAGCGTTGTTTGATCAAATGGTTTCTGCTGACTTACTACAAATCTGTTAGGTTGTTGCTCAAACTATACGCTCATGTTTGGATGAGCTGCCTGGCTTCCCCAGAACACAGATTGGTTTCATTACTTTTGATAGCACAATTCATTTTTACAATATGAAGGCAAGTTATTTATGAGATTGGTTTAAATATATTTCTGAGATGCTTCAGATTTTCTCCATTCAGCTGGATACTTTCTAAATAACCTTTTGTCTTTTCCGTTTACAATCATCTCTTACGCAGCCTCAGATGATGGTTGTTTCAGATCTGGATGATATATTTGTTCCATTGCCAGATGATCTCCTCGTCAACTTGTCAGAATCTAGAAATGTGGTTGAAACATTCCTGGATAGCTTGCCCTCTATGTTTCAGGACAATGGGAATGTGGAATCTGCTTTTGGTTCTGCACTTAAGGCGGCATTCATGGTTATGGTATGTTGTTTTCTCCACCATTTCTATTATGAGCTTTTACAAATGTTAAGGTTCCTTTTAGTTTCTTGCTGTTCATTGTATTGTATATTGGTTGTTTGACTACTATTTACTGCAGAGTAAATTGGGGGGAAAGTTGCTAATTTTCCAGAGCACATTGCCTTCCCTGGGAGTTGGGCGTTTGAAGTTGCGTGGAGATGATCTTCGTGTGTATGGAACTGATAAGGAACATATATTGAGATTACCAGAAGATCCCTTCTACAAGCAAATGGCTGCTGATCTTTCAAAGTATCAGATAGGGGTTAATGTTTACGCCATCAGTGACAAATACACTGACATAGCTTCCTTAGGTGCAAAAATACTGTCCTTTGTGACTCTCAGGTTAAAAATGATATTGAAGTTTAGAAGAGTTTTTAGTGATACTTGATGTCTATTTTATGAATTTTAATGTAGGAACGCTAGCAAAATATACTGGAGGTCAAGTATATTATTATCCAAGCTTTCAATCTGGCATTCATGGTGAGAAGTTGAGGCATGAATTAACCAGAGATCTCACTAGGGAAACAGCCTGGGAAGCAGTTATGCGCATAAGATGTGGAAAAGGTCTACTGATTCTTTTTATTTATTGTTGAATCCACTTGTAACTTAATGCTTTTAAGCCATAATCCCAATGTAGTTGGGTTAGCTACATGTTTTTTTTTTTTACATCAATATAGATACTGACATGAACTAAAAATGCTTATGAAAATGCTATTTATTTATTGTTCAGTTTTCCTGTGATTTTGTGATAACAAAGCAGTTGATATATGTCATTCGATACTTGCACCAGGGATTCGGTTTACATCTTACCATGGCAACTTTATGCTAAGGTCCACAGATTTATTAGCACTTCCAGCTGTAGATTGTGATAAAGCATATGCAATGCAGTTATCCCTCGAGGAGACGCTGCTGACAACTCAGACCGTATATTTCCAAGTTGCTTTACTGTATCCTTTAAGCGGCTGGCTTTACCGTATCAATTTTAATTTATTTGATTATTACCTTGTTTGCTGAAACCGACTGGCTAACTTTTATGGTGGAAAGGATACAGGTTACTGATGTTTCTTTAACGATTTAAAGCTACACTGCATCCTGCGGAGAGAGGCGTATTAGAATACATACGGCAGCTGCCCCTGTTGTCACAGATCTGGGGGAGATGTACTGCCAGGCTGACACTGGTGCCATTGTTTCTTTGGTTTGTAGATTAGGTAAAGTTAAACAAAACCCACTGTGCAAGAGATGCGATTTGTTTTGGTTGATCTTAGTTTCTGAGGGTCCTTATATTTTCTAATGAACTGATATTTTTCAGCAATTGAGAAAACTTTGACCGCTAAACTTGAAGATGCCAGAAATTCTTTGCAACTAAGGATTGTAAAAGCACTCAGAGAATACCGCAATCTCTATGCTGTGCAGCATCGGTTGGGAGCTAGGATGATTTATCCTGAGTCTCTAAAGTTCTTGTGTTTGTATGGATTAGCACTCTCTAAATCAGTGCCTCTAAAAGGAGGATATGCAGATGCTCAGGTTGATGAACGCTGCGCAGTAGGTTTCACCATGATGGCATTACCTGTTAAAAAGTTGTTGAAGCTTTTATATCCTAGCTTGATTCGAATTGATGAGTATCTTTTGAAGGTGAAAGATTTGACCCTTTTAAATGCATTTCAATAAAGATCTAGAGTTTGCAAACTGAACATCATTTCTGTCTCATATTTGCAGCCATCTGTTCAAGCTGATGATTTGAAAAAAATCATGAAGAGGTTGCCTTTGGTTGCAGAAAGCTTAGATTCAAGAGGCCTTTATATATGTGATGATGGTTTCCGCTTTGTTATATGGTTTGGTAGAATGCTTTCGCCTGATATAGCTAGGAATTTACTTGGGCCAGACTTTGCAGCCGATCTATCAAGGGTATGATCTCTTGTTTATGCAGCCGGATTAGATTCAAGTTACTTAACTCGCATTACTCACCTGGTTCTTCATGTTTTCGCTTAAAAATCAGGTTACGCTTAGCGAGCATGATAGTGAAATGTCTAGAAGGCTGATGGGGATATTGAAGAAACTAAGAGCGAGTGACCCTTCATATTATCAACTTTCTTATCTTGTAAGACAAGGCGAGCAACCCAGGGAAGGGCTTCTGCTGCTCATAAATCTTCTCGAGGATCAGATGGGTGGTACTGGAGGTTATGTTGATTGGATAATGCAAATACACCGGCAAGTCCAACAAAGTGCATGATATATAGAGGTAATTGTTTGAAAGGTAGCTAAATTTCATCAAGTATTATTGTAGCGTAAGTACAAATATTGCACCTTGCATTTGGGATATTCTTAATCTAGTCTTAGCTGGGGACGAGCAGTTTTTTGGGTAAGCAGAAAATGGTAGGGTTCTTCATACACTCTTTTAGTTTTGGTCACATATATGGTCTCATTCAATCTCAGAGTTAACAATGTCCGAGTTTGGGGCTTCTTTTGTCGGAAAACATTACTTGAAATGCATCATGGTTTACTTTGGTTTTGGATTACATCAATTCCAGAGGAGTTCGTCAGCTTATTGGTGTTTTCCTTTCCATGAAATAAATCAAATGCCACAAATTCATCTGTACCGGCTAGTTTCCCTTAAAGCTTGGGTGTTGAATAGATGGAATAGATGAGCTGGAAGATTTTCAGAAAACAAATTTTTTGTTCATTACAAAACTCAATAACTAGGGGAAAAAAATTGTGCTTTTAGGGATTAAGTTATTGCACTGTTTGAGAATTGAAGTGCAAAACAAATTAAATTTTTGTATGTGACAGTTGAAATTATTCCCATCAATTTTGTGTCATATATGTGTGTGTGTGTGCGTCTATATATATATATATATATATAATATAAAACCTTGAAGGTTTTTGTTTATAAAAAAGGTGTGACCAATTGCCAAAACGTTGGATGTTCAATATACTTTGGAAGTCTGTATAATGTTTTATTTTCTCATTTCTCGGCAGTTCCAACTTCAAAGTCTCTAATCGGGTAGCCTGAGAAAGAATGCAGACGTTAAGATTTTTGTTAAATGTTACATCTTAATGGTAATTAAATGAACTAATTGATGCTAAACCTTCAGCTATAAAGATATATATAATTTAAAACAACTTTAATAATTTTTATTTCTTCAAATTAAAAGGGAAAAAAAAGTCACATTATCGGTGTTCCAAATTTTAGTAATTTAAAACTGCATATTACCAATATTTTTAAATATAGGGAAGAGAAATGTTACGGAGACCTCTGATGGTCATCTGCATTGCCTAATTCTATGAGGATCTTGCCGCCTTAAGCTTATGATAATAATTTGCCTTGAACAAATTTCAGAAACGCTTTATCTGATTTGAGTACTACATATCCAATAACAACTCCAAACGGCAGTCCACATCCGTATCGATCAGCACATCTTTCAGGATAAAACTGCCTTCAGTCTCATTTGCCTCTTTCTAGATCGATGATGGAGGAGGTTGGTGTCTTCCACTTTTATAGCAACCTTTGGCTAATGGAAACCCACATAGGCCTAAGTTTCCATTGTACGAAGCATTTCAAATGTATTGAATTGTTTGCCATGAGGAATTGGTCCAATGAGTTGGTTATCTGAAAGGTTTACGAAGGCAAGAAATGTCAGATCAGTGAGTTTTTCAGGAATCTGCCCATTGAGCTAGCTTGAAAATAGGTCTAACCATTCAAGTTTGGCCAAATTTCCGATAGATTTAGGGATATGACCACTAAGGCTACTATGAGAGAGGTTGAGCCCTCCAAGTAAATTAAGCTTCCCAGTAGAACTCGGAATCTCTCCGACAAACTTGTTATTTAAGAGATCAATCCTTGTGAATGTTGTCAAAATTTCTCAAGTTCAATCTCAAACCCTTTGATTGTCAAACTCACAGATATATGAACGTGTTCCTTGTCCATCGAGACTCCACATGGCCTTAATGTTCTCAATGGACCCTTTCGGCAAAGGCCCGGCCAAATCATTGTTAGCAAGGTCCAAAATTCGTAACCTGGGAAAAGACAGGGCCTGGGAGTTGGTAAGAAACCGTGCAATTTGTTTGTCCGTAAAACAAGAACTTGCAATTCTGGCAGTGTTTCCAACCAGTGCAAGAATATATCTTCTTGTCACCAAGATCCAACAGTTCCATTTTTCTACAATGGGCCAGAGATGGTGGTACTGACCCTTCCAATTCATTGCCATTGAAGTTAATATTCTTCAAACCACAGTACTTGTCAAATGTCTCTGGAATGGTTCCACGAAACCTATTCATTCGCAAATCCAACGCTGAAAGACGTTTGCTGAAGTTTCCCCAACATTGCGGAATTGTTCCATTTTAGTTGTTACGAGAACTTCAAGGGAACTTAGGTTACAAATTAAAGAAGAAAACTCTCCAGTCAAGCTATTGTTTGAAATGGAAAAGAATGAGACATTTAAGGGTGGAAGTGGAAGAGCACCTTAAATGAAGTTTGAGCGAAGATCAAGTAGATCCATATTTTCCCATGGAAGTTGCTCTATGTGTGTAGGAAGTTGTGAGAAAGATTTAAGGAGCTCAACGTATCCAGCCCGACGTTCAACATCCACTTGGGAATCTGGCCATGGATCTTGTTGTCTGACAGATCTAACCGTTTCAAATGTTTTGAAACTTTTAGGAATACGGGGAATTCCTTCAGGTTACAAGAAGACAAGAATAAATGCTGAAGATTACTCCAAGTGTAACGGAAATTGATGCTAGATCTCAATGACAGACCATTATATGACAGATCAAGGAATCTAAGATTTTGAAGGTTTGAAATCATGTCTCATTCTACAATGCCTTCATCATTTCCTAGGTCGGAAAGACGGTTTGCCTAAGGTATAACACCTCCAAACTTTTGCAAATACGTAAACTCCTTAATATTCGTCCTTCAAGAGAATTTGAAGAAAGACCGAGTGTAATTAGATGGCCTGATTGGCAAAGTTCCAACGGTATTTTTCCCTTGAGATTATTCATCGAAAGATCTAAAACCCATAGATTATTTTTTCTTCCAAGATTTTCTGGAATCTTATTGATAGTTGGTTGGACCAAAGTTGAAGGACTTGAAGACTGGGCAAAGATGCTACAGCGTTTGGAATTTTACCAGTAAAGTTGTTTTTGAGAAGTTGAAGCAACTTCAAGTTCTGCATCTCAATTATGAGTTCAGGGATCTCGCCAGATAGATGATTAGAGCTGAGATCAAGTTCAGTCAGCTTTTTGAGGCGAAAAAGGGTTTTACGAAGCGAACCTGAAAGCTTGTTTCCCCACAGGCAGGGGTACTGGAGATCACAGAGGTTGCCAAGTGAGGATGGGATTTGTCCACTGATATTATTCCATACACGTTCAAGATGATTCAGAAAACCCAATTTGCCTAATTCTGCTGGAATTTCCTCGTAAAAATTATTATAGCCAATGTAAATCCATGTCAAGCTCTTCATTTGGCCTATTTCACTTGGAATTTGGCCAGTTAAGTCGTTTGCAGCCAGAGTCAAGAATTGCAAACTGCTGATATTTGACATAGAGCTTGGAATTTTCCCTACCAAAAAAGTGCTAGCAAGATCAAGTGTTTTGAGACTCGAACAGAGTCCAATTTCTGGTGGAATTTGGCCAATTAATTCATTTCCAGCCAGAGTCAAGCATTGCAGACTGCTGATATTCGAAACAGAGCTTGGGATTTCCCACAACAAACAATTTTTCTCAAGATCAAAGTGTTTTGAGACTCAAACAGAGTCCAATTTCTGATGGAATTTCCTCGGAGAGCGTGTTGTTCCAAAGATCCAATGTTTCAAGCGAAACTGAACAATTTGGAATTTGGACCAGTGAAATTGTTGTTACTAAGACTGAGATATCGAAATGAAGCTGAAGAAACCATCTTACTGGGAATTTCACCAGATAGTTGACTGGTCGAAAGATTTACAATCTCAATACTTTGGCAGATGAAACATTGATGAGGAAATCGTTCCAGTAATGTTTTTGTCAATGAGTTCCAATTGCTTTTAGATGAGAAAAACTGTAACAAGTGATTCCGTGCCACAGGCAAAAAGGAACTGGGGAATTCCAGATGCAGAGGAAGCAGAATGGATCATTGATTGAAGATCTGAAGGATAAGAGCAGCTGAAGTTCATCACCCTGAGACAGGCTAAATTATAGAAATAAAGATAAGGAAAACATGAACAGAAGTGGGCTCGATTTAACTGCTTTCTTTGACATCTTTTCGAGGATATCCTTCAACATCTGCAAACAACTAAACAATAGTTGGTAGAGTACTCAGAATTCAATTTCTGACTAAACAGCCTGTTATTTGGAGACTCAAAACTATCAGGCTGACTCCATTAAAACTATTGGTAAGAGATTATCAATTTGAAAGAAAAGTAAAGAAGACATGGCTGATCATAGATTACGCTTTCAAAGAACGTTCTTGAAACTGGGGTCGAAATTGCTAGGTCTGACCTCCTTCGGCGAGATGAGAAAAGGAAGACTCTTTTGAAGTGTGAAAATTTTCTGTTTTTCACTTAAGCATTATGGCTTTGCTTCCACGTTTTAGAAATTCCTGGCATCAACAGGACTAGTTTCTCAAAGACTTCTGCTCAAGCACATCTCACCATGTTCTCACCATAATGTTCACATGCTAGTCGACACCTCTTTAACAACACGGCCCAAACACCGACTGAATCTAAACGGCATTCATGAAATTCCAGCATTCACACAACCAACCTTTTTCAGTCCTAGATTTCTAGTCAAAACTTAAAACTCCAATATGGGAAACATGTTATTTGTTTAAAGTCCTTACTGGGAACTTGAGGACATGACCAATTCCTAAAGCATTAAGTTACTACTACCGATTTGGGGCAATTAATTTATAGCTTGTGCCACTAATTCTCCACTTTGAGCTTCTCAATAAAATATAGCCTCCTTTAACTGGCGCAAAGTTGCCACCAATGTTTTAATCACCACCCAATTTGAAACCCTTGCTTTCTTTTCATTTTTTCCTTTTTTTTTTTTTTTTTTCCTTCGGCATATACCTTTGCACCAACCATGATTTGTTATTAGGACGAAAGGAATTGAATTTTCTATATTTAACCGATACGACGTGGATTTTTTTTTAAATGTAATGTCTGTCACACTATCACCATTGATATTTGGGACCTTAAAGACGAGAAAGCATAAAAAGGTTGCATCACTCAATTCTCCTTTTTACTGGTTTTGCTTGGCTAAAGTTAAGACACTTGCCAGAGTTCACATGAGATATCTACGATTGGGTGGGGGTGATAACTAATTGATTTATTTGAATCGATTTGAAGGATCGAATCGAAAACTTTAATTTGATTTAATTCATTTTGAGATTAATTGATCAATTATAAAAATTGATTGTTGATGATAGAATTTACCCAACTAACCAACCTTTCAATTTTATTTTATATTATATTTTATATATTAAACCTTCAAACCAATCAAACTGATCTAACCAATTGACTTAAATTCAATTTGATCATTTCAATTTTAGATTTCTTTTCAATCCGGTTCAATCAGTTTTATAAATTTACTTAATTAATCGATTTGAGAATTTTAAAATCAAACTGACTGAATGCTTAACCTATCCTATGCTGCTTTTGAGCTTATGCCCACTCTTCCAACAAATGAAGTTCAGAAAGACGGTAGCTTTCCAACAACAAGAGTCGCAGAATAAATCCAACAACTATAGCTTTCACCTTCCATGCCATTTCCATCCAACAGCATCCTGACAAAACAGAATATGGAAAGAGATAGAGACTTTTCTTTTCTCCATGAAAAAGGGTTCCATAGAGAAAAACATAAACTCCAAAGTCCAAAATAGGTGCCGCTGTTCCAACTTTTGTCCTGCTTCGACATCCTCAATCTTCCCACTTTCTATTTTGCTTTTCTCAACAAAATGTAAAAAGAGAATGTTGAAAGGGTGAATAATATAAAATCCCCCACCAAAAAGGGCGCACCCATTTTCCCCAAAGGCCAATAGCCCTTGGCAACATGCCGACAGAGCATCATAAACCATCCTTTTATTCTGCAAAAGAAACCCTTCCAAAAGCTAAATTCCATCACAATTTGGATTTTATTTTAGACCCCTTTCTTTCTATCATGTACTGTTTACCTCAAACATATTGCCGCCTAACCCTGCCTTCTTGGACTTTGCATCTCAGCGGCTGATTCTACCTTCATCTTTTACATCATTGAGAATCGATTAAAGGACTTACATTGAATAGATTAACGATTTCAAAGCTTACTACTGTCCTATATATAGCAATATAGCAATATCAGATCTCCTTATAGTTCATTTTGGAGATGGGAAGGCAGAGTGACCTGACCGTTCATTCATCCATTGCCCTCCTGCAAGAGAGGTTCAGACAGTTGGAGAGAGCCAAGGAACTGAGGCAGGAAAAGGAGGTTTTGCGGCTGTTCTCTGGAGCAGAGTGGATAAATCCAGCCACATCTCATGAGGCATCCCAATCGTTTTTCCATTCTGAATTGATCCGTCAGCCAAGACTGCCTCTCCTAGGATCCTTGTACACTGAATCTAGCATGCAGAGCACGCACACTCAGCATCAAGTTATCGAGACTACAAGTTTATCAAATTTACGGCCGATAGATACTGTCATGCATACATCTACCTTTAATGATTCAGATGTAGACACTGCGCTTCATCTGTGAAAAATTGCAAAATGTTAGTCTATCCTATATTTTTATTTTTTTCTCCCGTTTTTCAAGTCTTTACCTCATCTTGTAGAGCTGTAAGAGATTGGGAAGGAGAAAAGGGGAGTGTTCATGGGGAAATGAGAGGAAACAAATAGTGTAATATAACTACTGTCCAGTGGGGCTCTGATTATCCTCTTTATAATCAGCAATTACATAGTGATCTGAGATGTCTTCCTCTTGCCTATTTTCAAATGTATCTTCATCATGTTTACCATTATTTGAGTCTTCATCACTGCTCCATTTCCTCTTCATGATTTTAGGAACCATTCGGTTTACTGCTGTGGCATCTAATAGTGCTTCCTCATTGTTTATCCGTTCAAATCGAACAGCACTAACTTTTCGGGCATTTCCCGCTAATATCTGCACCGAAGACAAGTGCCCCATGATAATGTGTCAGTGATATAGCTGATTGAGTTTTAGCCTCATCTGGCCTATGTGTTTGTCAGGTTAATGAAATATTTGCAGGAAGATCTATCAAAATTTGAAATCAATAGAAAATTCAGAAAGAAAGCTGTCTCTGTGTAACAAACTTAAGTTAGCCTTTGAAAAAGAAAACAAGTATGCAAGGAACTTGTGCGCTAGTAAAAACAGACGTCAATTGGCTGTCATATGCAGCAGCAGAAATTTGAAAAGGTAGCATGAAGAAGAGATGCCATTAAGGTAGAAGACCCTGATTTAAAATGATAATATGATAGTGACCAGTGTTCATTGTAATTCCCATGACTAAATGTTTGACATTTCGACTGTTGTGTACTTGTTTCAGAGATTCCGATTCATTCATAATCCAGATGTCAAAAATTCTAACCACAATCGTTCTGTATGTATCCAACTACCCTCCTTTGATGAACATTTATAAACAATGACATTAAATACTCAGGTAATTTTAATAATTCAAAAGCAATATTATCCAATATAAATGCATATGGCACAAAGGTTCAAACCATACCTCAAGTTTATAAATTTGATGCCTTTCCTTCAGATCTTGGTGATCAGATCCAGCTTCAGAATTCTCACCATCTTGTTCTTCATTTTCCTTTTCGAGGACTACCTTAATACTCTCACCTGTCCTTGGTATATATCCAAATGCCTCACAAACAAAACCTGACACTGTCTCATATTGATGTTCCTAAAAAACAGCAAAAAGAAAGAAATAAAATATATAACTTGAGAATTCCTGTATAAATGACAAACAGACTATATATA